>CM053787.1:738674052-738804052 GCA_028749045.1 Cupressus sempervirens
TTGGCCAAGTTTCTACAAAATTGGAATAGATGATGCATATTTTGGTATAATTTATTTTATTTTATTTTTTTGTTTTGGACTTTATATTTGTGATTTTTCAGTGGATACCTAATGAAGACTATTCATTTGAAAAATTGTACTTTGTATCTAATTTTCATGATTGATGAAGTTGCTCTTTATATCAGCTTTCAATATTTTATGTTGGAGCATGCAATCAAACTAAAATGGTAGAATCTATTATTGTAAATCAAAGGAATAATTATAGTCTTATAGAAACAATGGAATGTTTATCACCATGTTGAGATATTTTGAATTCTCTTAAACTTATAGTTTATATGGGGCTTCATATCTTAGGACTTTTCTTAATCACATTTGGCCAAGTGGAATGTTATATTTCTTGTACTATTCCTTGACCAAAAAGAGAAAGGAACAAATACATTATTTGTGGGTTGCGCCCTACTTGAAAATGTGAAACAATATTTAACTCTCTTGCATCCTTTTTTCCATGGAGATAAGCAACAATACATTATAGAATTATCCCTGAAAAAGAACAAACCATCAAGCAACCTTTCTCTATAAAAGAAAGATAATTTTATAATATCTCTATAAAGACTTTTCCCTCTTAAGATTTCTTTTTCTAGAAATGAGGGTTCAGGCATCCCTCAAGCATGCCTTAAAATCCAAATATGACACCCAGGTGATGAGTAGTGTACAAATTTAATGGTAGTTCAGTGCAATCATATGATATTTATCATTCTCCCTTTTCAATTGTGCTTTGAGTAAGGAGTTGGGATATTTGGGTTCCATATTTGCTACTTTTGTTGGCTAAATATTATGAGTGAATACATGGCAGAGGCCAATAATAGCCTAATTTTAGTAAGTGGTCCTGTTGAGGTGTAGGTGGAAAAGAGTGTAGCTTATTGCTCATATAATGAGTGCCTATCCTTGAATATCGAAGGATGTTATACACAAATTTTTGGGTTGCGGTGTTAAAAATATTGAAGACTACTTTGAGCTCCTATATTGTCACTAATCACCTTGGAAAAATAAGCCATGTTTTTGTCAAACATGGATGCATAGGAAGAGAGCACTTGAAGTTGAGAATACACTCAAAAGGATGGAAGAAGCATCATTTTATGCCAAGATTGAAAGCTAAAATCATTTAACTACTTGGCATGTTTTTAGATATGAAATGGTTCCCAACAACCTAGATGATCACCCTGCTCGAATTATGTTGAGTAAAAGAGCTTGTACCTTTCTCTATATTTACTACTCATTCATTCTTATTTTTTTACTTTTAGGCCACACATGAACTATAGGACCAAATGTGTGAGTTTTATCTTCAAATTTGGTAGTCCCTTACTATTTTAACTAGAATTCCTTAATTATTGTAGGAGATGTACAACTCAAGGCTCTTGCAATTTACCTAGGGAATGAGCAAGAAAGGAAAGTCAATTCACGCATACCAAGAAAGTGAGAAGTTTGCAGATGAATGGGTTGATTTGATTTACGAAAGGAAAGAGGATGAAGGGTTTGTCCAATATAGAGCAGAGGACTATCCAAGGGTCAAAGAATTGGTAGCTATGAAAAGTATGGAAACAAAGGAACATTGTCAAAATTGATGGTGTGAAATTACCCAATAACTCAAAAGGGAGAAGCCTCACTAAATCTACAACTATATTGCATTAGAGTCTTGTTGGTCATTTTTTCCTTCACACCAAAATTGCCATATTTGAATTTAAATGAGGTAATGTTCACATATTTAAAAATTCTAATAAAGTGGGGCACAAAATTATTTCATACTAAGCTTTAGTCACTTTAATATTCTATAGACCTACAATTCCCCCTTGTCAGATCTTTTCATGATCTATGCTCGTTGCTATGTTGCTATGCAGAGTTGCATGACCTTTATTTCCTATGACATAGTGATGGCTTGGTGGACCACTTCCTATTAGAGAATGTCGATATTTTTTTGGTTTCTCATTAGCTAGGGTAATGACTATGCAAGGTGTGGGCCAGTTCCTTTGGTGCATCTTACTCGATGTCAAATCCTTTATCATCCATGATTGTTGCTCTGTCACTTTGCAGAGTTGCATGTTATTTATATCATGCAACAAAGAGACATCATGCCAAAAGTTTGTGTGTGTCTGAGTTTCTTTGGTGGGTCATCTTTTGACTATACTGACATGTCAATGTTGTGTTGTGTGGGTTGTAGGGTGACAAGATGATGATTTAGATTGACCTAAAGCATGGTATGAATTTCATTGGCCAATCCTCTAACATATCGAGGTTATGGGCCACATGTTCTTATTTTTACCTTCTACCATCTAATGCAAATAAATAAAGGGTGGTCACTTTGTCGCTTTGGGGAGTTTCTTGATCTTTAATCATAGCTTGAAAAAGTGATGAGTTGACGTGCAATATGGTGGGTCCTATCCTTTTTTGGGCCATAGTGTGTTGTGGAAAAAGTGTCATACAAGTTGGAAAAGGACCATGTTTCTATTGGTCAATACACTAACAACTTGGGTGTACCTTCAAGGTAGTCAGATGGAGGAAAATTGATGTCTCTCACTTTGTCACTATAGGAAGTTGCTTGATCTTTAGTCATAGTGACATAGCAAGGTCTTACCACATGTGTTGGTGGGCCCAAGTTAAGTTGACATTGTAGTTCAGGTTGACAGTATCATAAACCATCATGGTTAAGTTTGAAGGTGGTGCAATTAGTTAAACATGATATGGTCAAATGGGTGAAGACTCCATGAGGTGGAAAAACTAAATAATATGGTCGGTCCACATGGATTTTTTTGGTTGTTTGACTGGGTTGACCTGTTGACCTTACTAATTTTGTAAGTTAGAAATAGGGAAAGATTGGGTTTTCTTGCACGGTCTAATCTTTTCAATCAATTTCAACCACTCTGGAGTTAATGCTAAGTTTTAACAGTGCAAAGGACACTCTTCCCACTATCTAATAATCCATTTTGAGGAGTTTTAGCATTGATGTCATTGCTTTTCTACTTTAGGTTTCTTCCAAGTCAAGGTTTTATGATTTTCATGCCTCTATAAATATACCAAATAAAATCTAGTGTTTGGGTTACCTTGATTATTCCCAGAGCACTTAATGGCAGTAGTTGTGGAGTCACTTCAGTTGTAAATATCCCAATTATGCCTAAGCTATAAAGCCAAATTTTGTAGTCTTTGTAAGGGTTGATCTTTCCTTGATGCTCTAGTATTGCTTCCATGCATACTACTATAATTTCTCATGCCTCTGAGCCATTGTAATTCTCTATTGAGTCTCTTTTACCCATTAACGCATTCTGCAAATTCTCTTTGCCTCTGCTTAATGTTTTTGTCCATATTCTACAATTTGCATGATTGTATCTACTTTTGACATTTGAATGATATTAAAGGAAGACCCTTCTTATAGCATTATTTTGATATCTGATCTACTTGTAATTGTTGAATTAAGAAAAGTTTAAATCTATATTCTTTGAGGTTATAACTGGTTAATTATTCATCTATGGGTAGAGATAAGGTCAAACACTAGATTTTGGTGCATCAACCCTTAGGTTAGAGTAGATCAATTTTCGTTCATGCATTCCTTCTCCCTTTTTCTATCTAAGTGTAGTTAGGTGCACCTAATAGTAAAGGAAGTCAACCTTCTTTGGAGACTCAACCTCATAATTCAAGTCCCATAACTTGGACGTTGTCTCAATGTTTCACAAGGTTGTACTTAGGTAAAAAAATTTGGACAAGGGTACAAATGTTTATGACAATAAGTCTTGAGTAACCATCTATGTTAAGGCTTCATTGGACAATGAGGTCAATTGGCTTCCACTCATCTTTCATCCTCACTTATGTGTCCAGTTCCACACTACTCAATAGGAAAGTTAGTGGATATGGCCAAGGAAAGAGAACAAAAAGAGGAGATCATAAGGCAAAAAGGTTTTTGTATGAAACAAGACATCTCTCAGACTATGTATAAAGTCTAGTTTTGCCAACAATTGGTGGATCAACAAATGCACATGTGATATACTTCAATTATGCCTTTATTTTTGATTCACTAATTTGTTACTACAACTGTTTACTATGTGCTATTTTAGAGGAATAAAGTGAATGACTTGATGATGTGTAAAGGTTACTCACGAGTCTGAGGTTACATCTCCTCAAAAAATAACTACTTGAGGCAATACAATTCTCTTGTAGTTAGATTCATTTAATTAAGAAATATTTTTTTAAATTGTTTTATGTGGAATAACTATTATGCTTAGTGATATAATCTAGTAATGAAGTTAGTAGTTAAAATTAGAGGTAAATTATTGGGCAGCCATTTGTCATTATTAAGCCCACTAATCTACAAATGCTTATCCCCCAACACAAATGAATGTTGAAAATAGATTGAATGCATGTGCCTTAAGTTTGAGGAAATAAGGAAAGATGACATGGTGATTTTGCTAACTCTAATTATTCGATTGAAGATGATTCCAAAAAAAGTGAGATTTATCCTTGATATGGAGCCCTCTATAGATGTCAATGGACTTAACTCTTTCTTGGACACATTGGGTACTTCCAAAAGTTCATTAAGAACTTTGCATAAAAATCCTATTGGTTGGATAAATTGACTTGAAATGGCAAGCCATACGCATGGGAGATTGCACAAGGAGAGGCCTTTAAGAAGCTCAAACAAAGATAGTGTGTATGCCCATTTTGGCATATCTTAATTGGGACAAGGATTTCCATGTTAGATAGATAATTTACAATAATAATAAAAAGATAATTTCATAGAGAACTGTTGCACAACACATGGAGAAGATAGATAATGCACAAAACTCACAAGATCCTACCTGTATCTAATGCTAAACAACAAATGTAAAACATGCAAAATATTTTCTTTTCTTTTGAAAAACCTCTTCTCAAAAATTGACTCCTCCAAACCTTGGTATTGAGAAATAAACTCTGATTTCCCAATAAAAAGTTTTTCCCCAATTTAGGGCTTTGATTGTGCAATCACACGAAACCCCTTTTCCTTTATTATTTTAATTTTATGCACAAAATTTATGCAATTTAATTAATATAAAAATTATTAAATTAATATTTTTCTCTCTCTTATTTAATGATGAGACACTTTTAATTAAATATTTATTAATTTAACTAATAAGAATATTTAGAGTTTATTATAAAAATGAAACTCCTAAATAAATTATTATCAAAATAAATAAATATAAATACACCTAAATTAGAAATTTGATAAAATATTTTAAATTTTATTATTTTATTTAATTAATTAAATATAATTAAATATTGAAATTTCTTTTATTAAATTTTCATTAAATTAAATCATTAAATACTCTTTTAGTTTGATTTAATTATAACTGAAAATCACAATAGACCCACAAACCAAATATGAAAACTGAACTGAAGGACCAAGAACAAAATCAAACTCCTAGGTCAAAATCATGAATTCACATCACTTTACAAATTTGGAGAAGTAAACAATTCAGATACTTGTCCTACTTTCTAGGACAATTGACTTAAGTTAGGGTTTGGACTCAAGAATTATCTCCCCACTTTTTCGAGTGAGATACTATGATAGGGCACGCTCATTCTGGTAATTAAGAGAAGTCAATGCTTAGTACCTACAATCTACACAAAATTCATACATGTACATACACATATAATCTAAACTAAATAGGCAATGATGGGGAGTGGTGCATTGTGTAGATTCTGACTAGCAGGTGACTACGATTTCCTCCCTCAACCACATTAGGAATGTCAATCATAAAGTAAAATTGACAAGTACACCATACACATGTAAGTATGTGGTATGTAACCATAGAACTACATATAAATCATTCCTCTAACTAACATCATGAAATAACTGAAATCACTATATGAACATACAAATATCATCATCAAAATGATAATTATAAACACATTAACTAACTAAGTATAGGTCATCACACAAATCAATAGAGTATGAAATAACCTCTAATCAAATCTAGTAACCAAATACTACTACTCATAAAACAGAATCATAAAACTTACCTAAAAGAATTCAGCAATCCAGCAAGAAGAAATCAACTAGGGGTTAACATTACATTATGTGCATATAATTAGCTTTATGTGCATAAAGTCTACAATAAAATTCAAAGAATTTCCATCTATTATATCGAGGTCATGGATATTTATTAAGAAACAATTATTTTTGTAAGTATGTTTTCTCTAGAATATAAATTATATATATATATATATATATATATATATATATAGATTCAATAAGAAAATTTTGTTCTCCAAGAAACTCACATGATAATTAGTTTTGGAGATATGAAAATCAGTAATACATATTTAGATATCATCGAACTTGTTTATGATGGAAGGTATGAGTGTTGGAATATTAAATTTTGTATTCATTTTCCCCTAGAGCCAAATGCTCACCTACCACCCCTAATGACCTACACAACAACTAGAAAATTTATTACGGGTAAGTTAGTTTTTCAAATTTGGAAATGAGGGGGAAAATATTTGGTAGAAGACAAAAAGGAATGTCTCACTCTCTCATTCGATCAATTGAAGAAAAAGAGATAGGAAGAGCAAAGAAGGAAGAAGAAAGAAAGTGATTAGTAGATCTAATCATTGCAGAGATAGAAGTGTTTATGTGCCTACAGTTGCACGTGTTTCTTCCCATCATTCTATAAGTTCGTAGTTTATTGTGTGATTCAACCTATGAAGTAGTGATTGCTCCAAGTGCTATTGTATATAGCCATTAGAGCTACAAGTTTAAATGTTAAGGTTGAAGTTTCATCAGTTTGAAATTTTATGGTTATTTTAGGGTTTTCTAGTTGTAGCTGAATGCTTTCAAATTTTGTAATAGTTTGAATCAAAGTTGAATAGAAAGGAAGCACACATACGTGAATCCATTGCATTTGTGAAAGTTTATTGTTAAATATTTTAAGCTTTGGCTCTTTTGTTTTAATGGTGGTAACATTTACGTTATAAGTTTTGTCACTTGGCAATATCTTTGGTAGAAGTTCTCTCTGCAGTTTAAGCTAAGCTCACTTAGCATCGATTGGTGCCAAGTTTCCCTTCACGTGCTGATTTCACTCGGCACCTTCATGAGTCATGAAAATTTTTAGGGTTTAGATTTTAATTTATTTTTTTATTTCTCTCACATGGTATCTGACCTTTGAGGCCCCACATCCATAGTGAGTTAGGGCAATTTTTCTAGGATATTTAACATGGCAAGAGATGTAGGAAAAATATGGCAGCAACCACCACCCTTCAATGGAAAAAATTATGATACATGGGAAAAGAAGACGAAGACCATAATGGTTGCAAATGATTTATAGGAGTTTGTGATTAATTGGTTCAATGATGTGACAGACCCAACTTAGTATGTTGCTCTCACAAATGCATAAAAGACCTAGTTGAAAACGTCAAGGAGGAAGGATGCTAAGGCATTAAGTATGATTGAGGTAGCAATAATAGTAACTATTTTTCCCAAGATTGTAGCAGCAAATTATGCAAAGGAAGAATGGGATATCCTTGAGATGAACTTTAAGGGGACTGATAAAATTTGTACAGTAAAGCTACAGAATATAAGGAGGGAGTTTGAGAACCTTCAGATGAAGGAAAATGAATTAGTTGCAGATTTCAATACAAGGACCTCCAATGTTATTAACCACCTGAAGTCAAATGGAGAAGACTATCAAGAGCAGAGGATAGTGGAAAATATATTAAGGAGTTTACCTCATAAATATGATAATTTGGTCATGACCATAGAAGACGCAAAAGACCTTATTGTTTTGACAATGGATGAGTTGATGGGTATTCTTCAAACTCATGAGCATAGGATCAACAAATCTACATCTTCTTCTTCCCAAGAGCAACCATTCAAGGGTCAATAAAATCCAAGAGGAAGGGGGAGAGGACAAAATGACTTAGGTAGAAACTCTAGAGGTAGAGGCCAAGGTAATGGAGGACACAGAAATGTTGCAACAAAAAGCTCAGGAAGACCAGATGGAGTAAGTAGCTCACAAAATACTTCAAGAGGAGGTAAGAAAAACTAAAACTCAAATAGGAGTAATGTAGAATACTACTACTATCATAAATATGGTCATTATGCAAATGAATTCTAGAAGAAGCAAAATGATTAGTTAGGAAAAGAAAATGTGGTTAATGTGAACATGGGAAGTGGAAACAATGCCACTGCCTTCATCATGTGTAATGTTGGTGAAGAAGGAAGCCCTAAAGTTTGGTACCTCGACAGTAGATGTAGCAACCACATGAGTGGCAATGAAACTTTTTTTTATTTATTGACAAGAGTTTCAAATTTGTGATTAAAAAGGGTAACAATGGAACCCTGCTAGTAGTGAGAAAAGGATCTATAACAGTCCACACCAAGAAAGGTGAGAAGAAAGAAATAAAAAATGTGTAATTTGCCCCTAGTATAAAGCACAATATAATGAGGATTGGTTAGCTCATTCAACATGGATACAAAGTGCTGATGGAGAATGATAGGTGTGTCATTCATGAAAAGGATCGGAGCAAGAACTTGCTTGCAACAGTTCAAATGACAAAAAATAGAATTTTTTTCTTGAGGATAGAGACATGTTTCTCATCTCAAGTTGGTGCTGCACCTCCCACACAATCAGCTCTAAGGAGTGTGATTGAAGACCCTTCATGGCTATGGCACCTCAAGTATGGTCATCCTGGCTATGCTGGTTTAAATTTGTTGTCATATAAAAGAATGGTAGAAGGTTTGCCACAAATAAAAACTTCATGTAACAAGCGTGAGGCTTGTATTTTGGGTAAGCAACATAGGCTTCACTTTAATTCTGAAAACTCTAGGAGGGTTAGATATCCATTAGAGTTAGTGCATACTAACCTAGTCGGTCCTATGCAAGTTACTTCCATTGGGGGGAAATACTTATTTTATGACATTTATTAATGATTTCAGTAATAGGACATGGCTTTATTTTTTGAAATCTAAATCTAAAGCATTTGATAAGTTTCTTGAGTTCAAAGCCTAGGCTGAAAGAGAATGTGGACACTATATCAAGGTCCTAAGATCAGATAGAGGAGGGGAGTATACCTCCAATTATTTTTTAAATTTTTGTAGGAAACATGGAATAAAGAAAGAGCTCATAGCCAGCTATACAGCACAGCAGAATGGAGTGGCTGAAAGAAAGAACAAGACCATTATTGAAATGGCAAGGAGCATGATGAAAGAGAAAGGTCTCCCAAATGAATTTTGTTGAGAGGTTGTGGAAATAGTAGTTTACCTAATTAATAGGTGTCCTAGAAAGGTAGTCCATGATAGAATTCCAATGGAAGCATGGTCATGAGGAAGATGGATAGTTGAACACCTAAGGGTGTTTGGATGTGTTGCATATGCACATGTGCCTAAAGAGAAAATGTAGAAATTGGATGAAAAAGGTGTGAAGTGCATCTTCACAAGGTACAACTTAGAATCAAAGGCATACAGATTGTATAACCCATTAAACAAAAAGATGATTCTCTCAAGAGATGTGGAATTTCTTAAAAATTAGTCATGGTATGAATTGACTGATGAATTACGAAGCACCTCAAGTAAAGTGTCAATTATGAATGAAGAGGATGCTAATGAAAAAAAAGGAGTAGATAAAAGAAAAGGTAAGAAACCTTAGTCATTGTCGAGCTCCTCTAGGCATGACTAAGTGTCAGTGCCAAGTAAATAGTGAAGACCGAGCTGGTTGGCAAAGTAGCAACAGTGAAGATTCTGATCCCATACTCTCCTCCCTATTACCAAGTAAGACCAAGAGTCTTAGGGAGATATACCAAGATGAAAGGTATGAAGATTATGATGAGAGTGTTAATTTTGCATTATGTTCTTATAGTGATCCAATATATTTTGAAGAAGTTGCTAAGGAGAAGAAATGGTGTAAGGCCATCGATGAGGAGATAGATGCTATAGAAAGGAATGAGACATGGGAGCTAACTGAATTACATCCCAAAAGGCAAGTGATTGGAGTGAAATGGGTCTACAAGACCAAATGCAATGTTGAAGGCAAGATTGATAGGCATAAGGCAAGGCTAGTAGTCAAGGGATACAAATAGCAATATGGCAAAGATTATGATAAAACATATGCATCAGTTGCAAGAATGGAAACCATACATGCTATCATAGCAATTTTAGCTCAACATAAATTGAAGGTATTTCAAATGGATGTGAAGTTCACTTTCTTGAATGGTGTATTGAAGGAAAAAGTCTATGTGGAGCAACCACATAGTTATAAAGTTGTAGGTAAAGAACACAAAGTATATAGATTGAAGAGAGCTCTTTATGGGCTCAAGTAAGCTCAAAGGGCATGGTACAGTAGGATTGAATCATATTTGATGATCAATGGATTTAGAAAAAGAAATGGTGAGCCTACTCTCTACATCAAGGCAGAAAATGGAAATGTGTTGATAGTTGTCTTGTATATAGATGATTTGATTTTTATTGGTAATGACAAGGCTGTAATTGGTGAGTTCAAAGAGGTCATGAAAAATGAATTTGAGATGACAGACCTTTGTCTCTTGAAGTAATTCCCAGGCCTAGAAGTAAAACAAATGCATGATGGAATCTTCATCTCTCAAGAAAAATATTCCGGGGAGATCTTGGAGAGATTCAAAATATAGAATAGTAAGCCGACCCCCACACCAATAGCAATAGGTCTGAAGTTGAGCAAGGAAGACTCTAGCAAGAAAGTGGATCAAACACTATACAAGAGTATGGTTGGAAGTTTAATATATTTGACTAAATCTTGACCAGACTTGATGCATGTAGTAAGTTTGATTTCTAGATTTATGGAAACATGAAAAGATTCTCATTGGCAAGTGGGAAAGAGGATCCTAAGGTATGTGAATGGTATGAAGGGATTTGGAATTTTGTATACTGCAAAAAATGAATTCAAGTTGGTGGGTTATATAGATAGTGATTGGGTTGGAAGTCTAGATGATAGGAAGAGCACTTTGGGATACATGTTTTATATGGGATTGGCTGTAATTTCATGGACATCCAAGAAGCAACCTATTGTTACTCAATCTACAATAGAGGCTAAATACATAGCAACAAATGCAACAACATGTCAGGCTATTTGGTTAAGGAGGATCTTGATAGATTTGAATGAAAGACAAGAGGATGACACTACAATTTATTGTGACAACATCTCCTCAATTGCATTGTCTAAGAATCTAGTCTTTCATGGGAGAAGCAAGCATATTGAAATCAGATATCACTTCATAAGAGAGATGTTGGAGAATGGAGATATCAAAATAGAAATTTTGCAAGACTGAGCAGCAGCTAGCAAACATATTTAATAAGCCATTAGGCATTAGAAGTTGTGTACACCTAAGAGAGTGTCTTGGTGTAGTTGATTTGGATCAATAGTGATCCTTGATTGTTTGGCTTGGGACAAAGGGGAAGTGTTAGAATATTAAATACTGTAGTCATTTTCTTCTGGAGCCAAAGTCTCACCTACCACCCCTGATGACATACACAATAGACAAAAAATTTATTATGGGTAGGTGAGTTCTTCAAATTTGCAAGTGAGGGGGAAAATATTTTGGCAAAAGACAAAAAGGAATGTCTCACTCTCTCATTCAATTAGTTGAAGAAAAAGAGATCAGAAGAGTAGAGAAGGAAGAAGAAAGAAAGTGATTAACAAATCCAATCATTGCAGAGATAGAAGGAAGTGTTTTAGTGCTTGTAGTTGCACATGTTTCTTCCTATCATTCTATAAGTTCATAGTTTATTGTGTGGTTCGACCTATAAAGTAGTGATTGCTCCAAGTGCTATTGTATGTAGCCATTAGAGCTTGGAGTTTAAAGTTTAAGGTTGAAGTTTCATCAGTTTGAAATTTTAGGGTTATTTTAGGGTTTTCTAATTGTAGCCAAATGCTCCTAGATTTTGTAATAGTTTAAATTAGAGTTTTATTGTTGAATATTTTAAGCTTTGGCTCTGTGGTTTTAATGGTGGTAACATTTACGTTATAAGTTTTGTCACTCAACATTGTCTTTGGTAGAAGTTCTCTCTACAGTTTAAGCCGAGCTCACTCAGCATCCATTGGCGCCAAGTTTCCCTTCACATGCCAAGTTCACTTGGCTCCTTCATGTGTCGAGCTCACTCGGCATCTTCTCCTATCACTCGGCTTCTATTGGTGCCGAGCAAAATCTCACTCGACACCTTCATGAGCTGAGAAAATTTTTAGGGTTGAGGTTTTAATTTTTTTTAAAATTTCTCTTAGAGTGAATTCAAGGATAATTAGGGGTAATGTTTTGTGCTATAGAGGAAACAATTTGTATATCCACATTTAGAAATTAAAAATGTTGAAGCAAGCTTCATATTTTCGAACTACTATCATGTCTCGCCAAAGTTTAGAATCCCCTCATCAAATATTTTTTCGAAACGGTCACTGAAATAAAATTGCAAAATTATTTTTGCATGTTGGGATTCTCCTCTTAAAACACATTCAAATTATTCAAATGCGAATGTAAAAATAAAATAAAATTAGAAATGAAAACATTCAACCATAATAGAAGCCCCAACTCTAATTTAGCCGCGCCTCCTCCAAATCAATGGCACTGATGTTTGCAATTTAAAAATTGATAAGATTCCACTTTCCAAAAAGAAATTTGTGTATTAACGAACCAAGAAGCTATTGTTTCATAGCATAATGGATTGTAGGAGATGTTTCACCGATTATGTGAGTTTTTTTAGAGAATTTTTTGAGCAGAATTCTGCTGCAGGAGTTGTTAACCCAATGTTTAAAATGTTTTATTTTATATACAATGGTGGTATTGAGATGGTGTTTCTCCCTTCCTCTATCTCTTATAGTTTTCATCATGGCATATACTTCAGACATGAAAGATGGTACTCGCATTGAGAATTGGAAAAAATTAGACAAAGTAGCAGAAGTTAAATTGGAGCCTCTTCATTCCTCCATACAATTGTGTCGAGGGAGATCAAATCATTAGGATATGTGCCTTAATCAGATCACTGAGAAGAAATGGCTGAGGATAAAGAATGGAAACCCACACAGGTAATTCACATTATTTTAGTTTTTTGGTATATTTTGAATTTTTACTCTTACAAAGGTGTAGATTTAAGTGTTGGTTTCTTGAATTTGGCAATTTTCTGAATTGTTGGAATTTTTCAGAAAGAAAAAGTAAAGTGAATGCTAGGGTGTAATTCTCGTTCATGGGTTGCTCACTTTCAGTAGATACCATAGTTTCAAAAGGTTGAATAATTCAATAACAGTGATTATAGTGCTATCTGAATATATATTTTGTAATAAACACTTATATTTGATGATGTATTTATAAAGTGATGTATCTAAGTAGTTGGTAAATTTTATTTTTTATAAATAAATTAAATCTTGTTGTATTTGATTATTCTAATGTATTGGGTTTATCTAAGTACTTTTTAAAAATTTAATATATTAATCAATTAAGTGTTACAAATTACATCATTTTAAAAAATTTGCTTTTGAAAGTAATAATAGTTTTTGTAGAATTCAAATTTATATTTTTAATTTTGCAAAATAATTTATATTATAGACCTTAAATTGTTTTTTAAGATATTTTAATTATGAAAAATAATATGTATATTTATATTTTTTTATATAAATTTCAATTTATCTAAAATATGTGACTATCCTCAAAATGTAGCATTAAATTTCAAAGAACAGCTTAAAAAATAAATATTCATCAAATTTCAAAAAAAAATTCATAGAATAAATTTTTACCAAATCTTTTATTTTAATTTTTTTTAATAAAAAAAAGAAGATAAAAATCACCAAACAACTTTAAGATTTTTTTAATCGAGTGCCTTTTCTTAAGTTCCATAAAATTCATTGCCAAGACTCTTTCATAAGTTAACTAGTTTTATTCTGAAAGAGTTTTTTTTGCCTCCATCCAATATTACCATTGTTTTTCTAATTTCTCGTTACCTCTCTCATATAATTCAGCTGTCTAAGTCCTTTCTGACTACTTTCCCTTTTCTTTACCGTTGTTTTCCTAATTTCCCGTTACCTCTCTCATATAATTTTGTTGTCTAAGTCCTTTTCGAGTACTTCCCCTTTTCTTTACCTTGTCACGAACAACACGTGTAGGTTTTCAATTTTAAAATTTTCATGGATAATTGTTCAACATACAAATTTCATAAACTCTTGCAAGAGCTAATGACTATAAATTGTATGATTACAAAATTCATAATAATAATAAATATACATAGGCATTCTACAATGGTAGAATGGGGGAGTGAGATGGTGTGAGTTTTTTAATATTAATTTTTATTTTTCTAAGTTAAATTTGACAACCATCTACATGAAAAGTTTAAATCTTATTATAAATAGAATATAATTTTGAAAATAATTTAATAAATATGTTATTAAATATCCATTTAAATTATAATATTTGGAAATAAAAATAATCTATTTTTCAAGAAATTAAACTAAAAAGCTTAGTTAGTAAAAAAAAAATAATGGAAATAAAAGAAATATAAATATTTTTAAATGTAGTAAATTTTATTTAAGATATATATACTAGTAATAATAGTTCAAGATTTCTTATTTCTTTTGCCCAACTTGACTTTCTCAATTACATTGTTGAGTTTACCCTTGTTAGACAAAAACTATGCTTCTTAATTTCATTCTCCCTCTTCCAACTTCTCATCTTCTCATCCTCCATTGATATCTTCTGCTTCAAATTTTCAATCTTAGATTTTGTCTCTGTCAAAATCATCAAGAGGCTTCCTTCATCTATCTTCTCTCTTAATTTAGACATTGTGAGTCTAGAGAATGTAATTCCTCTACTCTAACTCCCTTCACTTCCATTTCTCCAATGATTTGTGCCAGAACCCTGGTTCACATCAAGACATTTTCAACTGTTGGCAAATGCAAATAATGAGATTTAAGTTGCCTTATCTGGAGGGTTTTTGAGAGGTAGGGTAAGAGTGGTGCCATCAATTATAGATAGCGTATTTTTTGGAAATTAAGGTTGAGGCAATTAGTTTATTTGAAATGCTGACGTAAAAATTAAAAGCATTTTTAAGGAAAAAATTGAAGTGATTTCGATTTTAGTTAGAAATAGAGAATTTTTTAGAAATTATTATAATAATGTTTCTTTAAGATGATCAATGTAATTAAAATACTTTCTTTAAAAAATGTTAGATATTTGTATAAATAATATTATATAATTTTATTTAGAACCCTTCTAATAGTTTGTAAAAAATATTAAAATGGATAGAAGGTCATTTAGACAATTCCTCTACTCTACCTCCCTTCACTACCATTTCTCTAATGACTTGTATGAGAACACCTTGGACAGAGACGAGGTAAGGATGATGCAATAATTTGGATAGATTTCAATCATAAATAGGGTAAGTTTTGGAAATTAAGATTAGTGCCTAAAAGAATTTTTTTGGGAAATTTTTTTGGAATGATTGACATTTCAATTGTAAATAAACAAAGTTTTATAAATTATTATAGGAAAGTTCATTTAAGATTATCAATGAATTTAAAATACCTCTCTAAGAAGGTTAGATACTTGTACACACACATGCATATATAGGGACATTTTTAATAGTTGGAGAAAAATATTAAAATAATAGGACTTAGAAGGTCGTTAATCATTTTTAATATTATATTTTTATACACATTTGTACAAAGTTCATAACACAAACTTTGAGAGTAAACTTTGTATTTATAGTTATAAACATGATTTTCCTAACTAGGACAACTTTTTTATAAAATGTTAAAATAATAATATTTTGAAGGTTCATATTTTTAATATTTTATTATTTAAAATTGAAAACTTAGATTTTTATTATAAGTACAGCATATGGTGGAAATTAGATATGAATGTTCAATTAAGGAGATCAATTTATTAGTACTTGTCGTAGGCTAAGTACTATTGTGATATTTTTGCATTTCTTGTCTTAACTAGTGATTAATTTTTTTCCTTTCAAGTAATTTTAAATTATAAAATCTATACTTGTGCATAGTTAGATGCTAGATGTTTACCTTAATAATTTCTATAAAATACTTTTCTATGATTTGATTTGATGAATCATTTTAACTCAAATTGCAAACTATGATAATTTGAATTTTTTTGAATTTTTAATATTATATTTTACAAATTAATTTTTTCATTCAATTAAAAAATACTATATATACTTATATTATACAATTTTTTAAGAAATATTATTATTTATATTATTAGTATAAAAATATTATATAATATTTTTATTAATTTTAAATATGTTATATACGATAATATATTTATTAAATGAAAACTATATTTATACTAAAAGTATGACAAGTAGTAAACCATTATATGGCACTAGTTTCAGATGGACATATTAAGTGAACCCATTGTTATCCCAAACAAAAGAATGGGAGATATTGATGGATAACAAGAGAATTTCAATGGGGAATAATTGTAGAGAGTATTTTTTATTTTTTATCTGGCACAATTTTTGTATTTTATAAAAAGTTAAAATATTAGCATTTTGAATTTTTCAAATTTCAATTATTCTCATGCTACAGATAATATCATTTAAGGGTCTCAAATATTTATTAATTTTTGTACTTTAAATTTTTCATTTAGGAAACTTTATCAATCTCTAAAACACCTTCTTAACTAGTTATATTAATATTTTGTATTTCAACCAATCAAATATTTTCTTAGTTTTAGTTATAAATATTTTTAATGTTTATATGTAAAAATACATAAATTATAAAATCATTAAAATCATTGTACACTAATTTGATTATTTCATATATTTGGGTGTTAAAGTCAACCTTATTTCTAATGCAATATTTTGGATGTATATATATATACAGATAAAATAAATTTAATAATTTTTCAATTCAAAAAAAACATTAATAAAATTATAATAAAAATTATTTTAATTATAATTATTCTTTGATTAAATTAAAAATATTAAGTTCTTAAATATTGATAATTTTTCAATGTTTCATTTTTGAAAAATTAGAAATCTCCATCTAAAAGCATTACTCAAATATTAAAATATCAATGGAATATTAATTAAATGATATTAAATATTTTTATTACAATTAACTTATTTTTCCTTATAACTATTAAATTTTTATTTTTACTACTCTATCTTAAACTATTGACAAATACAAGCCACTATGTGGCACTTGTTGATAGTTGTAAAGTTAAGAATTAATTAACAACAATAACTTGCTTAATGTAGGGTGCTCTTTTGGGGATGGATGGATCACCTATATGACCATGAATACAAGAGAAGTTATGACTGCATTTGAGTTATGCTTGCACTTGTAAGTAAGTGGGTATATGAAGGATCATTTAGGATAATACTAAATTGCTATGTTACAGTAACTTTTTAGAAAAATGTATTGTTTATAAAATTATCATAAAGTTATTGATTATGATTTTGGAATATGGTTTTCATTGCTATTAAATCATTGCATAGGTGAAGTCATTTTTGTGAAGTTACACTAGGTAAATAGGCATAACCTACCAATAAAAGAAAGTGGTAAAGACAAATAGGTGAATTAGGCACTAATGACAAACAAGTTAGATAGGTAAAGACAAACATGTGAAGTTTTATTAGTCAACTAAAATAAAAAATTTATCAGTGTATAGATAGACCAACAAGTGAAGAGTCAATAGGTAAAGACCTATTGATAACTAGCGGATATTGGTGAATAGGTAAATAGGATAAGCAATCAGTCTGTAAACATGTGAAGTTATAAAAATTTTGATAAATTTGACATGTGATCACAATGAAGCAAGATTTAGTGAATCTTGACAAATGGGAAAACTATCTCCATAGATTAAATTGCATAATGGAATAGTTTATGGGGATGTGTGAATAGTTTTTATTTGGTGAGTTCTAAAAATGTGTTAGTGAATAAAAATATAGTTAATTTTCTACATAGTGAATGACAAACAAAGAAAGATCCATTTGATGTGCTCAAAGATGTGAGAAGGTTTGAATTGGAAATGGAATTGAGGGATCTAGAACCCTAATTAGGTTTTCTAGTTGAAGGAAAAGATTAAATAAGTGAAGTCAAGGATAATGAAAAATATTTGATAAGAGTTAAGTGTTGATTTGAAGAATAGTAGCAAAATCAAGGAGTAATCATAGATATGATCTCCAAGAGGACATAAAAGGATTGTATTGATAGATACAAAGCATAAAGGATCTGATGAGTTGTTGGAGAATGCAATTACAAGTCAATTGTTGGTTGTTTCCAAAAAAAAATTCAACAAGTTTTTAAGATACTTTAAGCAATGTATTTCTTAACAAGATTAATCAATAAATCCCTTAACTAGTTCAACACTATAATAGTGGGATAATATACCTTACTAGGATTTTTTTTGATAGAGATTTTAGATACATGTAACAATATATTAATCAGTCCTAATAGGGTGATCCATGTAGAAGGTTGAAACTTTTAGTTCCTAATAGGGTAGAACTTATCTACTATAGTAAACTATTATTATCAGTAAATAGTATTTCTTTTGGTGATGATTTTTCCTTATATATGTTGGGAAGCTTTTGAAAAAAAAGAAGAAAGAAAAACTAATAAATTTTCACCTTATAATTTTAAAAAGTGATTTCTTGAGCTAAGTGTGACTGCATATTGTTGATCTACTGAATCAATTGTTAAAGAGTTAAGTACTTTCTAAAGATCAAATTGAGCATTTTCTAACCCTATTTGAGTGGTAGAATCAAGCAACAAACTTTGTAGGAAATATTAAAGTTTTAAGACAAGGTTTCATAGGATCACCATGGAAGTGAACATTGCTATCCCAACATTGTTTGAGATTATAGAAAATACCCTACCTAAATACAAACTCTATCCTTTAAAGCATGTAGAAGTTGATAAAGCTAGTGCCCCTAAGTGATGCTAATAGAAGATATCATAATATTTGTATAATGAAAAACTATTGAGCTAGGAAATGTAGAGATCAGAAAAAAAAAAATGAAAATGTGTGATGAGAATAGAGTGTTGAAGGAAGATTTCAAGTACCTAGTAATGAAGGGTCTAACTCATTTAGATAACCTACTAAAGCTTTTCAAAGAAGAGTGGATTCATTATGTGTTGATCAATACCGTGATAATTTCATCTAGTTGGAAGATGAAAGACCAATAAAAATTATTGAGAATTTAATCCATTTACTCATAAGATGTTTGATTGCCGATGAATAATGCACCATAAGACTCATATAAATGGATGAAGTTGAAGAACTCATAAAATCCACACAAGAGATTAGACCCATGATCGTTTATGTCATTTAATATCAAGAGGTAAGGTTTTCTTTGATGATTATTATTGGTTATAAATTTTATCAATCCAATCAGTCGAACAACCTTGAGGATCTTAACATATAGCATATAAAAATATAAAACTAGGAAAGTGATATGACCAAGATAAGATGAAAAGGTCACAACTAATGATTAGTGATCAATCTAAGGAAGATTCAACTCAACAAGAAGAGAATGAAGATAATTCTCTTAGAAAAATTATTGAAATATTTTTAGTCACAAGCGAAATAAAGATAGATCTCCAATGTGACATATGCTTATTCTCCATATACATATTTAATTTATTAATTGCCAAAAAGTTATCATTATTTTAATTATGTTATTGAATTAATTTTTACATATTTAGTAAAATAATAATATAATTCAAAAATTATATTGCAAGAGAAATTATGAAAATAATCAAGAGAAATATTACTTTTTCCTAAATTCTCAAATATGGAAATTTTATGGCACTTTCAATGGTTTTAAAAGGTTTTAATTTTTTTGCATTCATGTAAAGTAACATCTCATTCTTTTCACATTTTCAAAGCAATAGTCTAAATTAATTGATAAATAAATTCTAATACAAATATGGACCAAAAGAAGTTGTACAGTATCTATATAAAGAAAATGTGTCATGAAAGTTTGAAGTTTTATATTGAAATGGTTTTTTATAAATATTTTTCAAATAAATATTGCGTATTACAAGAAGGCCAGTTTGCACAAGGTTCCAAACTTTGTACTCTCCAACTACTTCCCCAAACTAATATTTTCTTGGTCTATTTTAACTATTTAAATTGAAATAGAAGACAAATCTTCATAGTAATATTTCCTTTGATTCTAAAGAAGGTTTTCTCCTAGTAATTTTTTTTTTTTCAATTTTAAGGGTTTAGAGTGAACAAAACATTAGAACTAACTATATATATAGAATATGTTACATAATATATATACAAAAGCAAGAGATACCATGACTTCAATTTTTCAATGTGAAACATTTTTCTATAATAAATTAAAGGCTTAACATGTATAGACTTTCTTTATATATTTTAATATAACATACTATTTATCTATCTGTCTGTCTGTCTGTCTGTCTGTCTGTCTGTCTGTCTATCTATCTATCTATCTATCAATCTATCTATCTATCTATCTATCTATCTATCTATCTATCTATCTATCTATCTATCTACCTATATATATATATATATATATATATATATATATATATATATATATATATATATATATATATATATATATATAGAAAGAGAGAGAGAGAGAGAGAGAGAGAGAGAGAGAGAGAGAGAGAGAGAGAGAACTAGTACCATTCGGATGGATGAGTCCCAAGAATTAATTTATAATTCATTATATTATATTATTTTAGTTTATTATATAGTATAATTGATTTATGGTTAGGGTGCAAAATTATTATTTTTAATGTTATATAGTATCACAATGTATACTCCTAATTTTGGAGAATTTTGTTAGATCTTATAATTAGGGGTTGGGAGAAGAGGACAAAAAATTATCCAAATCAAGACCTCTTTAACAATATCTCTATATATCCATCCCCCCGCTCTCCCTATTGACCTTTCTATATTTGGCTCTTTCATATCTTCTTTATTTCTCTCTCTCTCTCTCTCTCTCTCTCTCTCTCTCTCTCTCTCTCTCTCTCTCTCTCGTGCATGCATCACTCTTTCTATCACCCACTCTATTTAATCTACTTCTCTTTATTTTCCTCAATATATCTCTTTCTTTTTAAATCTCCTATCAATACACATACCTCCTTATACTTATATCTCTCTATCACTGTATCCCATTTGCATCATTTCCTATATTTATGTCTCTAATTACTCTATTTTCCTATAATCTCTATATATACATATATAATCTCTCTCTTTATGCATCACTTGATATATTTTCTTTTCTTTTTCTCTCCTCTCTTTATACTTATTTATCTTTTTCTCTATCTAATTCTACCTCTCTATCTACCTCCCATTCCCTACCTATCTCATTTCCTATTGGAAACAATTATGTTTCAATCTCATTATCTATTGTTTACCTCTCTTGTTCTTCTCTCATCTTTGTATACCTATTTATTTCTCTTTATATGTCTCCACTTCTTCTCTCCTCTAGTTATATAACTTATTTATTTTTCTTTATTATCTACTTGTACCCCACTATCTATGTCTTGACCCCTACCTATCTATTTCTATATTGGCAAGAA
Source organism: Cupressus sempervirens (assembly GCA_028749045.1). Classification (NCBI taxonomy): domain Eukaryota; kingdom Viridiplantae; phylum Streptophyta; class Pinopsida; order Cupressales; family Cupressaceae; genus Cupressus; species Cupressus sempervirens. The sequence goes on from CM053787.1 coordinate 738,695,601, forward strand.
ATATTATTTCAATTACAATTAACATGTTGATATTTTACATTAAAACATTTTTCTTCTACTTTGATCCATATCTCTCTCTTAACTGTCTATCATTTTAATTTTATTTATTTCTCTAATATGATAACTATCCTAGCCTCATTCATTGCTCCCTCCTCATTTCTATCATTATTTCACTTATTTCTCTACCTTTATTTTTTATCCTCTCTCTTTCTAAATCTCTATAATTCTCTATCAAAATCATTGTTTCTCTCCCTCTTTATGCCTCTAGTCTACCTTTTTGTATATATACCTCCCTCTCTATTTATATATTTATAAACCTCCCATCCCCTCTATATCTCTCTCCATCTCTCCTTCTCGATATTTGTATCCTTATTTATCTCTAATTATATCATTCTCACTTACACCTTTATCTATTTATATGCATATCTTTCTCATCCTCAAAATGTACTTATCTATTCACCTCTCTCCCTACTCTCTATCACATTCCTTATCCATCTTTATTACTCTATATTATCACTTAATATAAAATTATCCCTTTTTATATATTAATTTATATATCCCTCATTATACTCTAACACCATACCTATATATCTTACACTTTTCCTTCTCTTCTACTTCTCTCCCTCCATCCACATTCTTGTCTCCTCCTCTAGCTATCTTTCTCCACATACCCCCAATCTACTCTCCTCTTCTCCTACAATAAATCTCACCATTTCTCTTCTCTCCTCTCTATCTCCAGTGTCTTTACATCTTCTTTGCATACTCTCCCTATCCACCTACCTATCTTTCTAAATCTATCATTTTTAAATTTTATTCACATATGTTTTAATCTCTCTCTCTCTCTCTCTCTCTCTCTCTCTCTCTCTCTCTCTCTCTCTCTCTTCATATATGCATTTCTCTCCTTCATTTAGTCTCACTCTCTATCCCCACCCCCCATTTATATGTACATTGTGATAATTCTGTCTCTCTATATATGTTGATTCTCTTTTCTTTATATATATCTCTCTCCATGGATATTTCTATATTTATTTCTTTTCCATCTTTATTTATCATTGTATTATACATACATACATACATATATATATATATATATATATATATATATATATATATATATATATATATATATATATATATATATATATATATATATATATATATATATATATATATATATATATATATATATATATATATATGTATGTATGTATGTATATACATATACATACATACATACATATATATAGATATATATATACATACATATATATATATACATATATACATATATATATATATATACATATACATATATATATATATACATATATACATATATATATATACATATATACACACACATATATATACACATATACATACATATATAGATATATATATATACATATATATATGTATATATATATATGCACTCCTCTCTATTTCTATATTTCTACTATTATCCTCCATTCAAAATGTACATTTGATTAAAATTGAGAAATTTGAAAACACAATGGATTTTGGAGAAATTTTCACCATTTGTTCTTCATGATCTGTATGTTTTGTAATAAAAAACAACAAAAAACAAAATTAAGAAAAAATCTTTGTGTTTTGAAAGGTCTGAAGTTTTTCTTTTGAATTTTGGTACATTTTGTCGAGAGCATAACCTACTGTCTAAAAGGCTTGGTTTTGAATCTATTCTAGATTAATGAATATTAATAAATATTTATCAAAAACATAATAATAATAGTAATTGATCTAAAATTTAAATTCCTTAGATTTTTTGAGATTTTTTTTGGACATTATGAAAATAGTTTTTTACCATAATGGAGGCCTATTGGGTGGAAATTTGGAAATGTTGGTGTTTTACAAAAAAACTATATCGATAGAGCCTAATCTTGCACCCACTGCAGCGCCTCTAAGTTTGACCTAATTTAGTAGTAACTTTAAAATAATGGCACCCAAATATGGTGAAAACAGTCACTGCAAAAAGGGTTTATTGTGGCAAAAGCAAAAGATCATGAGAATATAAGGATTTTGCAGTGAAAATCTATGATTTAGAAACTAGTTAAAAAAAGAAAAGAATTCAAATTTGAAATTCAAATACAATGAAAATATTTATCCATGAAATCAGTAATGGCACAAAATCAGCTGCGGCACTTCCAAATCAGCGGCCCTGATGTTGGTAATTTTGAAATGTATAAAGATACACAAACTCTCCTCTCTGCTTCACAAGACTACAAACGAAAATTGTCTAGCGAATCAAAAGTGTAGCATTTTCATAGCATAAATGGATTGCACAACAAAAAAATTTGGTAGGAGATTTTCAATTGGGTATGTGAGAATTCACCTCGAGAAATTCATGAGCACAAATCTGGTGGAGGATATATACTCAACTTCATGCTTACAAAGTCTTAGTGTTTTATTACTACCTGTGTGCATTCTTGGATGGTTTTTCTGCCTTCCTCCGCCCCTCTTAGTATTCATGATGGTCTACATATCAAAGATGGAAGATGGTAATTGCAAAGAAGGAGTTTATAATATCTCTGACATGCAAAATGAGACTGAAGGAGGAGAAATTGAAGGCTGGAATGGTACTCATAATGACAATCAGAAAATCTCAGAAGAGGAAGTTGAATTTACACCTCTTTATTCGTCCTAGAAAATCAAGGGCTTTGATTCTCTGCAAATGGAAGAGATAAAAGCATTAGAATGCAAACCAGATGCTCGCAAGGATGATGACTCAAAATCCACACAAATAATATATTCATGTTTTTTTCATTCATATCATTTGAATAATTACCTTACAAAGATCTCTTTCTTTGTAGATTTTAACACTTCATTTCTTGTATTTTGCAATTTTTTGAATTGCTTGAATTTTGGAGAAAGAGAGAGAGAGAATAAATGAACGCTAAGTGTTGGTCAATCTCAACGGTGACTCCTGAAAAGTTGCATCTGAGAAATAATGTGTTTTACATTTTCTTCTGCTACTCGTTTACTAATGTAAATTTGCATGTGTTTGGTATTCTAAAACTTCATCTAATTATGTTGTATTAGCTCAGCATGTCTAACATGTCTTGTAAAACATTTCAGTAAATCTTATTTAGAATGGTTATCAAATGATGTTTAGTAATTATCAGTGATGATTTTACTAATAAGATTAAAATTATTCTAATACTTTTTATATATGTTTAAATTAAATATTTTATTTTATTATGTTTTTTTATTGCGTTTAAAGAAACTTGATTTTTCATGGGCTCTTTGTGAGTCATTAAATTTCCTCCTCCAAAGATCTATTGACAGTAATTTATATTCATTAAGTATAATTCATTTTATTTAATTATTTGAATTAAAGATTAATTTATAGATTATATCTTAAACTTTTAAAATCTAACATTTGTCATTATTCATTCTAATTGATTTATTGATGATAATGTTTTTTAAGGAAAGTGTTGATTCTCTCTCTCTCTCTCTCTCTCTCTCTCTCTCTCTCTCTCTCTCTCTCTCTCTCTCTCTCTCTCTCACACACACACACACACACACACACACACACACACACACACACACACACACATGCACGCACACACACAAAAGAGATAGAACTATCATTCATTTCTTCATTCAATCATCTTCCAATTAATTGTCCATTTCTTCATTCTACTTAGTGTTTTTCTATGTGCACTTCACTGTATATAACTTTAGTTTTTATGAATTAAATCATTCTCAATGTAAACCTCCAACACTGAAAATCCAAAAAAATTAAAAATAAATTTTTTGTTGCAATTGGTTGCTAGGACAAGCCTTGCGCTCACCAAGACTTGATTTTTGATAGACTAATTGAAAACATTTGAATTTCAATATTAGCTTTGAAGAAGTTATTTTATAGATTTTAGGAATTAACTTAATTGTTAGAAATGGGTACCTTCAATCTTTGATATTTACCCATAATTAACGGATATGTTAATGGTGTGCAAGGTCTAAATTTGTTCATGTAGTTGTTTCTCACTTTTTTAATTTCTAATCAGTTTTTTTGTATTAAGGTGGACATAGATTTCCATTGTTATTGAATCTTCCCATTGACTCTAGATGTTGTAGCTCTAATGATATCTTTCTTATATACAATTAAATTATGGTTGTTTAATACTTTAATTTGTGGGGTAATTTGTATGTGTTGAGCTAAATAAAAGATATAGAAAATAAAGTAAAATTGAATCAAAGGATGGAAGATTTGATGCAAATTATATAGTGGTTCACCTAACTAATTTGGACTACATCCACTCTTCATGCAGGCAAATTTCTATTATTCAGATAAATCACAATTTACATTGAACAACATTGTTAACTATCTTTTCTATTCTATACCAGTAATATTCAATGGAAGTAAAAAAGGCAGAGAAGAGGAAGAGTTAGCAATGATTAGACTGCACATTCAGAGCCATTACATATTCCCTTGTGAGAACCATTACAACCTCCCACTTCAAGTCCAATCAGTGCTTCAAAAATATATCCCTTACTTGGAATTCTTATGGCTATGGTGTGACAATGCCAAGCTATGGCATGACAATGCTGACAGAAGCTCAACAAAATTCAATCTTCTCTTGAGGTACAACTTTTCTAAACACATCAGCTGGATTAATCTTTGTATCAATCTTCTCTAACTATAGTTTTCCATCTTCAAGAACATGATGGATGATGTAAAATATGGTTTCTATATGCTTTGTGTGATTATGGAAAGCTGAATTTTTAGCCAAATGAATGGCACCCCTGCTATCCAAAAATAGAGTAAAGTTAGATTTCTGAAATCCCAACTCTCCAACCAATCGTTGTAACCACATCAACTCTTTAGCCCCCTCAGTAAGAGCAATATATTTTGCCTTGGTAGGGGAAAGAGCAACAACTTGTTTCTTATGAAAAGTCTAGCTAGCTATTTCCCCAACAAAAGTAAACACATAGCTTGTTGTAGACCTCCTTTTATCTAAAGCTCCAACCATATCAAAATCATCATATCTGCAAATATAAGTCGTCTTAGTGTTAAAACATAGAAAATGAGAGGAAGTGCCTCTCAAATACTGAAAAATTCATTGAATTTCTTGCCAATGAGTTTTAATTGGATTACTCATTTAAAACCACTTACAACTCCCACTTCATAAGCAAGATCTAGTAGCATGCTAACCGTTGCATACCTTAAACTCCAAACTATTGAAGAATAAGGAATACCATCCATCTCATGTTTTTCTTCTAGAGAGGAAGAACACGTCTTTGAAGACAATAAAAAATGATCAGCCAATAGAGTGGCAATAGATTTAACATTTGTGTAATGTCCTCGCTAGCAAGGACAATAATAACTGCAAAATCAATGTCAGAATTTATAGAACAATAAAATAGAGTTCATTATTCTACGCTCTCTCCTAACCCAACCTTAAAGATATCTTTATATTGGGATTATTAACCCTTTTGAGGATCCTTAGATCCCTAGTTACTATTTCCTCTTCTATGAAGCACTCCCTTTAAGGTCCTTCCTAGAAGAGATATTCTCTATCTAGGACCCTTGACACATATGCATATGTTAACATCTATAGAATATTTTGGCCTTATAACCATGTTAAGATCACTCTCTTCCTAGAGGGACTCTTTTGACCTTAAATTAATAAGATCACTCTCTTCCCACCAAACTCTCTTGATCTTAATAAATAACCATTAGTTTCTTTCATATAAATAAGATTCAAAAACATATTGACATTTATGCTATCTTAATAACTCATTATATATTAATACATAGTATCTTTGCCTTGGTGAGATGGTCCATATTAACCTTTAAATTATTCATATCTTTTATGTATGGGTTGATTTGATTGGTGGAACTATACCCTATGTAACTATATATCCTTGACTTCCTTGATTCCTTGGTTTGATAGCTCTATATCGTAATTGTGTTGGCTGGCAAATTGGGACATGTTCAATGATTGAGTGTGATATCTAAAATGTGTTTGGGTTGCATATGGCCTACTCAATGATTGGTGTGAACTCTCCCTGATATATGTTTGGAGTGTGCACAATCTCCTTCTTGATTTCTTATGTGGTCATACCTTCCTCTTCTAATTTTCTTTCACTATACTCTCGTCCACCATATTTTATATGCTTGAATCATAAGTGATGTGACTCTTCATAGGGTGTTGTGATTTTAAATTTGGATTTAGTAATTAGGTTTAGTATTAGATTCTACATCATGATTCATCATTAACTTCATAATATTTTATAATAATATAATGCAAAATTATAAGAAATTTTATATAATTTCATCTTTACAAAAAATCTCCTCTAGAAAGATCTCTATAAGATATATTATAATGTATCTTTATAAGATATATTATACTTACAAATATTTGGTAATAGTTTATTTAATCAAGGCTCATTTCAGTCCTTACTTCTCAAATTTTCTTCTCCTTACACAACTTAATCATTCATTTATTTTCCCATGTAGCATCTTCCTCAAGTAGGTTCTTCCACTTAATTAGGAATTTAGTAATGGTTCTATTCCTCATTCTTTTCTCACAACTATCTAGAATTACTTCTAGTATTAGAATGAGTTGATCTTCATCATCTAAGGGGGGTAACTCTTCACATGGAGTTACTTTTTGTCCAAAAGCTTTTTTGAGAAGGGAAACATGGAATGTGTTATGTATCTTGCTGTCTTGGGGAGGTTTGAGTTCATATGCTACTTCAATAATCTTCTTAAGTACTTTATAGGGTCCATAGAATTGTGGCTTCAACTTCTTAGCACCATTTTTCTTGGTTGGTGTTTGTATGTATGGTTGCAATTGTAAGGATACTAGATCCCCAATTGTAAAGGTTCTTTCAGTTTGTTTCTTATCTGCATAAGGTTTTTATGATGTCCATAATCTGTTTAACAAAATTTTGTGCTCCTGGTACTAAACTTTCTTGTATTATTAGGTTTTGAAAAGATGTAGCTTTAAATCCATAGATTGTTTTAAAGGGGCTTATTCCTATTGACATATGATGAGTAGTATTATAGCAATATTCTCCTAAATACAGCCACTTAATCCAAGCACTTTGATGTCTAGTAACATAGTTGCTAAGGTATCCTTCTAATCATTTATTGACAATTTCTATATATCCATCAATCTAAGGATGATAACTTGTGCTAGGAGTCAAGGTTGTGCTTGCTAAATGGAAGATTTCTTGGTAGAACTTACAGAGAAACTTGATGTCTCTATCACTTATAATATTTTGAGGGAGTCCATGGATCTAAAAATATCTTTAAAGAATAATTCAGCTATGTGGTGTGCTTTGAATTCCCTTGAGATGGGAAAAGAAAGTGCATATTTTGTAAGTCTATCTATGAACACAATTATGTTGTATTTTCCTTAGATCTTTGGAAGTCTTGGATATGAAATCCATTGATATGCTTTCCTATTTTTTATTTGGAATGGGTAATAGTTGTAGTAACCCTACAGGGTGTTGCAATTCCACTTTATTCTATTGACACATCATACATTCTTGTACATATTTTAGTACATCTTTCTTTAACCCTATCCAAGAATATTTCTCTCTATATGCTTGTATGTTTTGTAGTATCCTTGATGACTTGCTAATGAGTTGTCATGATATTCTTTAAGTATTTTTCTTTTAATCTCTAATTGTGGGGCTAAATATACCCTTCCTTTCTAGAGGATTAAACTATCCCAGACTTTGAAATATTTATTAGGTAATTTCCCTTTTAATATTTCTTGTGTCTGAGGATCCTTCATGTATTTTTCTATAATGTCTCCCTTCTAGCCCATGGTTATGCTACTGATATTATTGATATGGCATCTTCTCAAGAGGGCATCTGTAACCTCATTATTAATGCCCTTAACATGTTCTATATCAAAATCATAAGCTTGGATTCTGCTAACCCACTTTTGTTGTCGATCATTAAGATCTTTTTGATTTAAGGAGAATGTTAAGCCATTATGATCTATTTTTACAATGAAACTTCCAAAAACTAGATACTATTGGTACCTTTCTAGAGCATGCATGATGGCTAACATCTCTTTATCATATATTGAGTAATGCTTTTCTACTTCAGTGAGCATACAACTTTCAATGTAATGCCTCGCCAAGAGATCCAAAAAATTTCACTAAGTTTTCCAAACAATTTTTTTTTAAACATGAAATTAAATCCATCTACATCATCCACATGATAGCGGAAGCAATAGCAATAATTCAAATACATAACAGGTTACATTCTTTAAGGATCCCTTAATGTTGAATCACATTTAAATTAACTATTCATCTAACATCACATCCTTAGCAATGTTACATCCAATGTTCTTAAACCATATACAAGTGTCCTTTTTGTAACTACATTTTAGTTTAGCTCAATCATCCACTGTACATGTTACAAGGTATGAAAGGCTTAAAAGAATAAACATTTGTGTAAATAAAGTACATCAACATCCAATATTAATCTATGATGCAATTAAAGTAAATGAAACCACATGTCATACATGATACATCATCACAAAAGATATAAACATCCATCATAAAAGATAACCATATATCACAAGCATAAATAACTAAGTGCACGGGTCCTCCTAATCATAAATAGCATCATTAGACCATCGTAGGCCCTAGCCATCCCTTTGCACGTAACATCCCAAGTCACCGAAGAGATCATCGATATTACCAAAGTAGGAATGTCACTCCTAAAACATACTACATCATACGTAGAAAGAAATCTAAAATGTAAAGTAAAGCATAAGATAACATCATCTAACATATGCAAATCATCAATATAAGAAACATACTAGTAAATACATCCATCATAGGGTATATCATCTATCATAATGCTTCAAGAACAGAATGAAGATAAATACCAATCAAGAATGCTTTAGCCACGGTGTCTCGGACTGATCTTCAATGATAAGAGTGGAAAAGCACTACCACCCGACCTCGTGGAACATAAGTGGTCCACTCCCACCGTGTTGAGGAGATAATCTCATGTCCCAAATAGGCTATCAAAATTACATAGCATAAATCTCTATAAGCTTAGGAATCCTAAAAGTATACTAACTCAAAGGTTCCAATAACACACCAACATCTAATCCCAGAGGGACAACAATAATTACACCACCAGAGGTACACAAAAATCTAAAGAGGAGACTCAAGCTACATTCTAGGAAGTGTCATCACATGGTTGCTTGAGTTACCCTGGACTGATCTCTCAATAGACCCTGGACCCTCAAGCGTCGAGTTACCCTGGACTGGTTACTCTAAACCACGGACCCTCAACATGGCACATGTGGAAACCAAGAAGCCATCTCAAGAAGATGAGGCACTTCTCCCATCCCTAGTCTATACAAGCACTCAAAGTGTGGGTGGTTCAAATATCTCTAACTTATCTTTTTAGTGTGTTTTCCCCCCATAAATTTTAATTACTAGATTACCACTTATTACATAACTTACATTAGGTTACCCTGGTACTAACCACTTTGGGCCCCGGACCCCTATGCAAGCCACTCCCATAGTCATGTACCTAGACAACCTCTCCTAAGCACATAAGTCCACAGTTGTGTCCTATACCACAACACTCATAAAGATCAAATTTGGTTCCTTAACAGGAAACCTGATAATAAGATGGTTCTCCCATCCAAGAACACATAAAAGCTCCACAAATAAAACCTCATAAATATAATCTCTAATATCAATCGCAATACCCATTTGTTTTTAACAAGCAACCAAGAATATCTCAAAATAATACTGATCAAGGACTCCAAAATAGTTTAGTCAAAACATAACATCATCAAGAAATAAATCAACATTTCAGTCCCATCATGGTGACTAGAAAGTAATCCAACGATAACTGATCGATGAATCAAAAAGGATTAGCTCAAGTGTCTCATACACATACATCTTAGCTTCACACATGAAGACTGATAAACAATAACAATCAATAAATATAAACAACTCATAGAGCATACCATCACATAACCATGGTTGGGTTTATAAAGATCATAATCAATAAATCATCATGACATCACAATCATAACCCCCGAGCCTTTCGTAGACATCCTATAACTAGTCAACACTAGTCAACCCAAAACTCAAATCAAGAAGCATATAGAATACCAAATGCAAACACATGTTTTGGTTTACTAAAATCACATAGTTGAATAATGTGTAGAGATTCAGTTTCTGTTTACCATTATACTTCAAGTATTTAAGATTTATCATTTGACCTAGAAGTCAACCCATTTGTTTCCCGATGGCATTATCCTTCTATTAAAAATAATATTCTAAGGATAACTTAAGGGTAAATTATACTTTACTCATTAAACTGATCATCACTGACCTTTAATTAAATTGTTCTCTTTATTTAACTATGATCCATATTCTAATTGATTAACTCTTCTTTAATGTTACTTCAACTTTCAACATAAATCAAGGATCTTATTCGTTAAATTATAAGAGAGCCAATTATCAATCTTCGAATAAGAAGAATTATAACTTTAATAAAAAGATCAATTAAATCAATCAATTAACATAGGTACACAATCCATGACTCTTTAACATTCTAATGGTTAAAACTCAATTAAATATCTCTAACACTTAAGCCTCCTAATTATAATCATTATAATAATTAAATCGTCACTAATAACCGTTAAAATATCTAAGTCATTATTCAAGTCATTAGAATAAGACTTATCAACTTTGATGTAATTACTTTGCAATTTTGCTAAAAAAATCATATCAATTAAAAACTTTATTATATAACTTAATTATTAATTTAATTAATAATTACATAACCATATCAATGACCCAATGAATATAAGTTGATTAATAACTAACTATAATTTGTAAGTTATAAGTCAACTACTATTTTCAAATTTAAAGTATTTTCTAGGTAGAAGAGATTCCTGATTCCACCCATTTTTTTATTTAAATGATAGGTGCAATTACTCATAGTAATTGATTATTTTTAAACTATGAAAATAATGCTTATCAATTTTCAATTAATCAATCTATTGCATAACTTAATTGATAACTCAATGATTATTATCAAGCAAGAAGACTTCCTTTAAACCTATAGTTATCCCGTTTAAATAGTATAATCCTCATAATGTTTTGAAATCAACCTTTCTAAACTCAACTAAGGGTAAATGTTTGAATCATTATAATTTAATGTTCTCTCAAGAGATGATTCCGATTTAATCATAATATAATGAATTTCCTTTCCTCTATCTCGACCAATTAGTCTCGTTAAAACTATTTATACCATCACTCATTAATAATCTTATCCATTAAATAATGATCTCATTAATAATTCAATTATTTAATTCCACTTATTAATATCTCTTTTCTTTTAATTTTTCCTCATTTAAAAATTCATTTACTTAAATTGACTAATAATTAATTACACTTCTCCTACTATTAACTAATCTTAATTAAATTTGATTTAATTAGATTAGATAATAAATCATATAAAACTAATGCATATTAATAAGATTCTACTAAGGAAAGATTGCAATAATATCTTTAATTCATTCCATGCTTTGATATATTATTTTTTTGTGAAGTTTAAGCATAAAGAACTCTTGGTTATGAGAAATGGAGAAATATCTGTCTTTGAATAAAATAGTCCTAGTAGAAGGGCCATATGTCCCTAATGAACCGTTGGATCGGGTTGAAATTGAAATATGTTGGAGAGGGCAAAGTTGTGCCAATTCTGACCGTAGCGATAGAATAAATTCGATCACGATAAAAAGTTATGAATGACTGAGTTGGGATCTATCAAAGGGGTAGCGATAGGGTAGTTTGTGATGAATTAAGAATTTTTTCTAGAAGGTAATTGTTCTCTAAATTTACCCATTCATCCATCTAATAAGTTTGTCCGTACGCATGTGAAAATATAATTGATAGAAAGATTACATCTAACCATTCGAATTTTTAACTTAGAATTTCTATTTTAATTTTAAATCTTGTCTATCTAATTTTCTAATATAAATTTGAACCCAAACCTGATTCAGATCTAATTTCTTTCTTGAATTGAAGCTAGGGTTTTCTAATGAACTCTCTATTGATTTTTTCACAGAAAGAGAGAATCAACATGAAAATCTAAATTAAACATTCATCACAAGAATTATCCAAGCAGTCATCTAGCAGACACGATGAAGATAGGAAGAGAAAAAGTGCAAATGGAATAAGAAAAAATCACGGGTGGACGTGAACACTGATGCTAATTTGCTATGGCTCAGAAGACCATAGAAAAGTCCCTTCCTTCTCCAACATTCACAATTCCTCCAAGATCCAAGCCAACCAAAATTTTCACATGACTATCAGTGCTAGAAGAAGTAAAAAAACATGTAGAAAAATATGATCATGGAGAAACATATGAGCATGTAGACGTCCTATAACTAGTCAACACTAGTCAACTCAAAACCCAAAACAAGAAGCATATAGAATACACAATGCAAACAAATGTTTTGGTTTAGTAAAATCACATAGCTGAATAATGTGTGGAGTTTCAGTTTTAGTTTACCAGTATACTTCAAGTATTTAAGATTTATCATTTGACCTACAAGTCAACCCATTTGTTCTCTGATGGCATTATCCTTCTATTAAAAATAATATTCTAAGGATAACTTAAGGGTAAATACTTTACTCATTAAACTGATCATCACTGACCTTTAATTAAATTGTTCTCTTTATTTAACTATGATCCATATTCTAATTGATTAAATTTTTTTTAATGTTACTTCAACTTTCAACATAAATCACAGATCATATTTGTTAAATTATAAGAGAGCCAATTATCAATCTTCGAATAAGAAGAATTATAACTTTAATAAAATGATCAATTAAATCAATCAATTAACATAGGTACACAATCCATGACTCTTTAACATTCTAATGGTTAAAACTCAATTAAATATCTCTAACACTTAAGTCTCTTAATTATAATCATTAGACTAATTAAATCGTCACTAATAACCGTTAAAATATCTAAGTCATTATTCAAGTCATTAGAATAAAACTTATCAACTTCGACATAATTACTTAGCAACTTTGCTAAAAGAATCATATCAAATAAAAACTTTATTATATAACTTAATTATTAATTAAATCTAATTTATTCTAATTTATTGATTTAATTAATAATTACATAACCATATCAACGACCCAATGAATATCAGTTGATTAATATCTAACTATAATTTGTAAGTTATAAGTCAACTACTATTTTCAAATTTAAAGTATTTTCTAGGTAGAAGAGATTCTTGATTCCACCCGTTTTTATATTTAAATGATAGGTGGAATTACTTGTAGTAATTGATTATTTTTTAAACTATCAAAATAATGCTTATCAATTTTCAATTAATCAATCTATTCCATAACTTAATTGATAACTCAATGATTATTATCAAGCAAGAAGACTTCCTTTAACCCTATAGTTATCCTGTTTAAATAGTATAATCTTCGTAATGTTTTGAAATCAACCTTTCTAAACTCAACTAAGGGTAAATGTTTGAATCATTATAATTTAATGTTCTCTCAAGAGATGATTCCGATTTAATCATATTATAATGAACTTCCTTTCCTTTATCTCGACCAATTAGTCTCGTTAAAACTATTTATATCATCACTCATTAATAATCTTATCCATTAAATAATGATCTCATTAATAATTCAATTATTTAATTCCACTTGTTAATATCTGTTTTCTTTTAATTTTTCCTCATTAAAAAAATTATTTACTTAAATTGACTAATAATTAATTACACTTCTCCTACTATTAACTAATCTTAATTAAGTTTGATTTAATTATATTAGATAATAAATCATATAAAACTAATGCATATTAATAAGATTCTACTAAGGGAAGATTGCAATAATATCTTTAATTCATTTCATGCTTTGATATATTATTTTTTTGTGAAGTTTAAGTATAAAGAACTATTGGTTATGGAAAATGGAGAAATATCTGTCTTTGAATAAAACAGTCTCAGTACGAGGGTTATATTTCCCTAATGAACTGTTGGATCGGGCTGAAATTGAAATATGTTGCAGAGGGCCAGGTTGCGCCAATTCTGACCAAAGCGATCGAAAAAATTCGATCACGATAAAAAGTTATGAATGACTGAGTTTGAGTCTATCCAAGGGGCAACGACAGGGCAGTTTGTGATGAATTATGAATTTTTCTTAAAATATAATTGTTCTCTAAATTTACCCATTCATCCATCTAATAAGTTTTTCCTATGCATCTAAAAATATAATTGATAGAAAGATTACATCTAACCATTCGAATTTTTAACTTAGAATTTCTATTTTAATTTTAAATCTTGTCTATCTAATTTTCTAATATAAATTTGAACCCAAACCTGATTCAGATCTAATTTCTTTCTTGAATTGAAGCTAGGGTTTTCTAATGAACTCTCTATTGATTTTTTCACAGAAAGAGAGAATCAACATGCAAATCTAAATTAAACATTCATCACAAGAATTATCCAAGCAGTCATCTAGAAGACACAATGAAGATAGGAAGAGAAAGAGTGCAAATGGAATAAGCGAAAATCATGAGTGGACCTGGACACTAATGCTGATTTGCCATGCCTCAGAAGACCATAGAAAATTCCCTTCCTTCTCCAACATTCACAATTCCTCCAAGATCCAAGCCAACCAAAATTTCCACGTGACTAGAAGTGCTAGAAGAAGCATAGAAGCATGTAGAAACATATGAGCATAGAGAAACATATGAACATGTAGAAGCATATGAGCTTCTCAAATGCATGTAAGCTTGAAGCTTGTCCAAACACACTAGGAGAGCCTCTATTTAAAGGCCTCTAAGCTACATCTAGAGTGTCTCTAGAAACAACTAGAAGATAAGCATGACAACTAAACATGAGTCTTCCCCAACCTTCTAGATGAGTCATAAGGTTGTAGACAGCATGTACCCAAATAAAATGCTAACTCCTAAGTGCAGAAAACTGATACATTCTTAGAGTGCAAACTCCTGTGTTGTCTACATGACAACTCCCAAGAATTTACAAACTTCTATGTGAGCAAATATAAAAATAATGCACATTAATTAATATAATATTCACTTTACTCTTTCCAATTTAATTTATTTATTTATTAAATCTCATGCACTAACTTTAACATCCCACTTGTTCTAATCTTAATATATTTATATTTTAATCACATGAAATCTAGAATCTTTTAATAATTTAAATTTATTTTTCACTTTTAAATTCATTTTCAAAACTTAATTGCTAAAATATTTATCAACTCTAATAATAATATTACCTAGCCATTTATTTAAAAATGAACTCTAAATATATTACTATTAAATAAATATTATCACATTTCAAATTTCAAATTATAACTTTTATTTTCACATTTAATTATTTTATTTAATTAATTTTCTAATTAATTAAATAAAATAAATATTAAAATACTATAAATCTTTTAATTAGGCTTAATTAATAGAAAATACACCAAAGACTCACAAGGTGAAAATATGAAAACTCATCATAGCCAAAATACATACAAAATCAAACCAAGGGTTTACATCATGAATCATGTTATCCAACGTATTTGGAGGGTACTCAACTCAGATACTTGTCCTAATTTTCAATTAGAAAAATTGGATTAAAGGGTTGAGATTTGGACTCGAGAATTTATCTCCCCTCTCTTATCATTGAGATGATGTGATAGAGTATGCTCATCCTGGCAATTCAGGGAAGTCCATACTCGGTACTTGCAACCTGCATAAAAATCATGCATGTACAAGCACTACGACTAGCAGGTGACTACGACTACTTTCTTTAACCACATCAGACACACCATACAAAAGCAAAGACACACACCATACACATGCAAGTATGGGGTAAGTATCCATAAGAAAACACATGTGATGATAAATCATCTTACTAATCATCATTAATAACTCTAAATACTGAAAATAATCATCATGCATACATGAAATGTAAAGTCTAAGTGTTCTCATCACATATCAACTGAATCCACAGCACATTATCTGATAGTCTCAAAACAATGTTCCTAACCATCATCATCACCATTAAACTATCCTAAACGAGTTCAACAATGATAACAAAAAATGCGACCTAGGGGCAAGCACTACATCCACCCCCCTAGAATTAGGCTTACTCTTGGAAGCCTACAAGAATGAAAAACTAAGATACTCACTATGCGGGTCCCATTGAACCCTTTCCCCCTGTAGGGAAATATGATTCCACTAGAAATATTACAACATCCTTAGAGAAATATTATTTTGGTTTAATGGTAAACCGAAAATCACATTGATCCAACATTTACTCTTTAACAACTACTAAAATAGATCCCTTAATACATTCTAAACAAGAGCAACTTAATGCTTGCAAAGATAAACAAATGTTTACTACCTCGAGACATAGATGAAAGATACATATTTTGCAACTAGAATAAGTTTCAATTTTTTTAGTTTTGTCCTCGCTTAGGTTTAAGTGAAATTTTTAGTTTTGAATGCTAAGTGTTGAAGTATGAAAAATATGCATGTAACAGTTTTCAGTTCTATTTCAGTTCACCTAGTTTCAAGTTTTTAGTTTGAAAAAGATACACATGATAGTCCAAAGTTTTTGTTTTGTTCAACTAGTTAACAACTAGTGGCATTCCAATATACCCAGAGCTTCCAATGTTGAAACTTGGGCTCTGATACCAAATGTAATGCCCCGCCAAGAGATCCAAAGAATTTCACTAAGTTTTTCAAACAATTTTCTTTTTAAACATGAAAGTAAATCCATCTACATCATTCACATGATAGTGGAAGCAATAGAAACAATTCAAATACATAACAGGTTACATTCTTTAAGGATCCCTTAATGTTGAATCACATTTAAATTTACTATTCATCTAACATCACATCCTTAGCAATGTTACATTCAATGTTCTTAAACCATATACAAGTGTCCTTTTTGTAACTACATTTTAGTTTAGCTCAATCATCCACTGTACATGTTACAAGGTATGAGAGGCTTAAAAGAATGAACATTGTGTAAATAAAGTACATCAACCTCCAATATTAATCTATGATGCAATTAATGTAAATGAAATCACATGTCATACATGATACATCATCACAAAAGATATAAACATCCATTATAAAAGATAACCATATATCACAAACATAAATAACTAAGTGGACGGGTCCTCTTAACCGTAAATAGCATTATTAGACCGTCGTGGGCCTTAGCCATCCCTCCGCACATAACATCCCAAGTCACCGAAGAGATCATTGGTATTACCAATGTAGGAATGTCACTCCTAAAACATACAACATCATACGTAGAAAGAAATCTAACATGCAAAGTAAAGCATAAGATAACATCATCTAACATATCCAAATCATCAATATAAGAAACATACTAGTAAATATATCCATCATAAGGTATATCATGTATCATAATGCTTCAAAAACAGAATGAAGATAAATACTGATGCAGGAGCATCCAGAGGTATAAGGGCAATCCTGTGCCACCCAAAATAAATGTACTTAGACTTAGTTTCTGTTTCATGTCTTTACATTTTTGCATACCCATTTGGCTCAAATAAAGGTTCCAACTCTCATAGTTCAACTATTAGTGCATTTGAAAATCCTGAAAAAATAGGAGCATGCAATTTGACCATCATTTTGGTGACCTCGAAGGTGTGACTTGGCCAGATGAATGTAATTGAGATTTAGAGAATTCCAAAAAAGGAATCAGGTCAAAAGGCCCCACGGTTTGAAAGTTATTGCAGTTTTTCGAGTTTTGGAGACCTCCTAAGAATGCTTCAAAGTCAGGTTTGGGGCATTAAATGACCTCGAAAAGGGTCAAAAAATGGGGAACGAGCAAAGCTTGTCCATAGGGCTATAGAGCGCTTCGAGGGCTTTTCGAAAATGTAAACGGTTTGTCAATCGGAGCTACGATTCAAAAGTTATGCCTCCCGAAAGTTCGGCTACCGTTTTTGGATTCTTCTAGATTTGCACCGACTTCTAACGCAGCTTCTGGAACCTTCTATTTTGTCGGTAGATGGCTAATAGCACTTTCTAGAATTTACTCCTAGTCCTTAACCCTTCGGGATCTATTTAAGGAGATTTTTGGCATTGTAAAAGGCAGTTCGGATTGGAGCTTGAGAGGAGGTGCTAAAAGGAGAAATATTCTCCAGAGTTATGCTATTGTAAGCCCGTAGGGCATGTTTTGAAGTTTATTTTCTCTGCACTGTTGTACTAGCTAATTTTCTTAGTTAATATAATTCCCCTTTTCTATTGTGTCCATTCTATTGTTGGGTTGTGTCCCCATCAAGTGGTATCAGAGCGGGTTTTCCTGAGTGTGTAGACAGAGCGCCGACTGTGAGGCAGTTTGCACCAGGACTGTGTGGTTGTGGGTTTGAGTTAGAATATGCCTCCACGAAGAGAGCATGGTAGAAGGGCTAGGGCTATTGATCCTGAGGAGGTTAGAGCCCTCCAGAGACAGGTACAAGCATTGCAAGAGGAGCTTCGTAGAGGAGCAAATATTGCCGCAGATGACAATAGTGAGGATGACAATGAAGAGGAAGTAATGGAAGTTGACGGGGAAGTTCTGAATCCTGTAGAGGAAAGGCTTTTTAGGGCCATTACTAGGTTTGGGAAAGACCTACAATTGAAGTGGGTATATTTTCGAGAAATTTGAAACCAGACGAGTTGATCGATTGGATCAATGAACTGGAAGAATACTTTGAGTATGAGGATATAAGGGACCCGGATAGGGTTAAATTTGCAAAGGCCAAACTAAAAGGCCATGAAAAAATCTAGTGGCAAGAGGTTCAACTGGAAAGACTTAGAAGAGGAAAGGAGAAGATCACAAGATGGGATCGCATGGTGGAAAAATTGAAGAAGCAGTTCATTCCTGTGGACTATGAGTTTGATCTATTTAAGAAGATGCATGGGTTAAAGCAAGCAGGAAGATCAGTCCAAGAATATACGGAGGAGTTTTACCGACTCCTGATTAGAGCGGGGCATGCAGAAGCAAATAAGGAGAAGGTTGCTTGTTATATCAGTGGGTTGCGACCTAGCATCCAGGAGGAATTAAGTCTTGTAAGAATGACCAGGGTTGAAGAAGCATACCAGTTTGCCCTACGAGTTGAAGAGAAGCTGAGTAAAGGTTTGAAGGAAGACAAAGAGGGTGCGGCCAAGGAGGAAGGGGAAGTGGTAGATCATCTGGAGGCCGCAATGAAACTCAAAAGAAAAATGAAGATGAGGGTACTAGCAGGAACCAGAGGAATGAGGGTTTCAACCGCTCCCATGATCAAGACTTTGGAAATCAAAGAGGAAGAGGTAGAGGACATGGGCAAGGAAGAGGAGGCTTCCATGGTACTTGTTTCCATTGCAATGAAGAAGGTCATCGTGCCTTTGAATGCCCTCAACGACAATGAAGAACAGATAGGAGAGCTGAGGGCCAAGCTAGGGTTGCTCATGTGGATGAGGATGCACAATCATCACATTCAAAGGATGCAGAAAGAGGAGAGACCTTGGTAAATGAAAGAGTCCTACTAAGTGGTGAGAATGAACCAGGACAACGGAGGAGTTTGTTCCGTACCAGATGCAAGTGTGAGGATAAATGTTGTGATGTGATCATTGATGGTGGTAGCACTGATAACTTGGGTAAAAGATGATCATAAGGTCTTGGTAAGTGAATAATGTTTAGTAAAATTTAAAATTGGGAGTTACCATGATGAAGTTCTCTGTGATGTTATTTCGATGGATGTTTGTCGTCTATTGTTGGGTAGACCATGGCAGTTTGATAGACATGCAATACATGATGGACATGCAAACACATACTCTTTGACAAAGGATGGAGTTCGCCAAAAGTTGAAGCCCATGAAAAAGGAAGGTGAAAAGGTATGTAGCAGTGCTAGGATTTGTCTTGTTGATGGAAGGAAATTTTTAGATGGCATGAAACATCAGCGTATGTGCTATGCTTTGATTCCTAGGAAAGATAAAGAAGGTAGTAGTGAAATACCATTTGAAGTTTCAGATTTACTAGGGGAATTTGGAGATATTATCTCTGATAATGTTCCAGATGGATTGCCACCAGTAAGGCAAATCAGTCATCAAATAGATCTGATTCCAGGAGCTAGTTTGCCTAACAAGGCTGCTCACAGGATGACTCCTACTGAAACAGAGGAGCTAAATAGACAGGTTCAGGAGGTGTTGAGGAAGGGCCTGATTCGAGAGAGCCTAAGTCCATGTGCAGTACCTATAGTACTCGCACCAAAAAAGGATGGAGAGTGGAGGATGTGTACAGATTCCCGAGCTATAAATAGGATAACCATCAAGTACCGATTTCCTTTGCCAAGGATGGATGATCTTATGGACTGCTTGAGTGGAGCTGAGTACTTCAAAAAGATAGATCTGAAGAGTGGCTATCATCAGATACAGATTCGAGAAGGTGATGAGTGGAAAATAGCCTTCAAGACCAAGGAGGGTCTTTATGAGTGGTTAGTCATGCCCTTTGGATTGACGAACGCCCCAAGCACCTTCATGCGGCTCATGAATGAGGTACTTAAGAAGTTCTTGGGAAAATTTGTTATTGTCTATTTGGATGATATTTTAATTTTCAGAAAGACTTTGGAAGAACATTTACTGCATATTCGTAGTGTCCTTGAAAGGCTAAGGGAAGAGAAACTATTAATTAATCTAAAGAAGTGTGTCTTTGCAAAAAGGGAGTTAGTCTATTTGGGATTTGTTATATCACCAGAAGGTCTCAAAATGGATCCAAAGAAGGTAAAAGCCATCTTGGAATGGCCTACTCCTAGGTCTGCTACTGAGGTAAG
Organism: Cupressus sempervirens; assembly: GCA_028749045.1. Classification (NCBI taxonomy): domain Eukaryota; kingdom Viridiplantae; phylum Streptophyta; class Pinopsida; order Cupressales; family Cupressaceae; genus Cupressus; species Cupressus sempervirens. The sequence goes on from CM053787.1 coordinate 738,716,451, forward strand.
ATCATTTCATGGTCTGGTTAGTTTTTACAGGAAGTTTATTAAGAATTTCAGTGGCATATGTGCACCCCTAACTGATACAATAAGAGGGGATAGAAAAGAGTTCAAATGGACTGCAACAGCTGCTAGAAGTTTTGAATTGCTAAAGAAGAAGGTGACTGAACAGCCTGTATTGGCACTTCCAGATTTTAGAAAAGTATTCTAGGTGGATTGTGATGCTAGTGGTAGCGCTATTGGGGTTGTATTAAGCCAAGAAGGTAAGCCTATTGCATATTTTCGTGAAAAATTGAATGATGCAAAGAAGAAGTATTCTATTTATGATCAAGAGTTCTATGCAATAGTTCGGGCCTTAATGAAATGGAGGCATTATTTATTGCCAAGGAATTTGTTTTGTATACTGATCATCAGGCATTAGAGTACCTAAATAGCCAAGGTAAATTGAATCAGAGGCATATGAAGTGGGTAGAATTCTTGCAGAGTTATACATTTGTGTTGAAGCATAGAAGTGGAAAATCTAATAGGGTTGCAGATGCATTAAGTAGGAGACAGTTGTTGCTTACAACAATGCAGGTTGAAGTAGTTGGGTTTGATGAACTCAAGAATTTGTACCCCGAGGATCCTGATTTTGCTGAAGCATGGAAAGCTTGTAAAGAACCTGTTGCTGTAGATAGAACCAAGTGATTAGACTATTTGATTCATGATGGCATGTTGTTCAAAGGTAGTCAATTGTGCATTCCAAGGAGTTCCATGAGGGAAAATCTGATTAAGGAGAAACACAGTGGAGGGATGGCAGGACATTTTGGTCTGGATAAGACCATTGCCATTCTTAGAGAACATTATTTTTGGCCTCAAATTACACAGGATGTGAAGAAGTTTGTACAGAGTTGCTAGGTTTGTCAAGTTGCCAAGGGGTTTAGTCACAATGCAGGCCTATATCAGCCATTTCCTATTCCATCAAGGCCATGGGAGGACATAAGTATGGATTTTGTTCTTGGATTGCCAAGGACACAAAGGGGTAATGACTCAGTATTCATGGTGGTTGATAGGTTCTCCAAAATGGCACATTTCATTCCATGCCACAAAACTCATGATGTTGTCCATATTGCAGACTTGTTTTTCAAAGAGGTGGTAAGACTACATGGTCTTCCAAGAAGCATAGTTTCTGACCGAGATACTAAATTTGTGGGGTATTTCTAGAGGACATTGTGGAAGAAGTTGAGAACAGACTTGAAATTCAGTTCCACGCATCACCCATAGACGGATGGGCAAACAGAAGTGGTAAATAGAAGTCTGGGCAATTTGTTGAGATGTTTAGTTGGAGATAAGCCCAAGGGATGGGATTTGATTCTACCACAGGCAGAATTTGCTTATAATAACTCTGTAAATAAGAGTACTAGAAAATCACCATTTCAAATTGTATATGGAAATAGCCCAAGGACTGCACCAGAATTGAGGAAGATAGAAAAAGGGGAGAGAACAAGTGCTGAAGCTGAGGAATTTGCTGAACACATCAAGCATCTACATGAGGAGGTTCAAGCACACATTATCAAGATGAATCAAGAGTATAAAGCTAGGGCTGATGCAAGAAGAAGACATAAGGAATTCCAAGTAGGGGATCTAGTCATGGTGCACTTACAAAAAGAAAGATTTCCAGTTGGTACTTACAACAAGCTGAAAATGAAGAAATTTGGCCCCTGCAAAATTTTGAAGAAACATAACTCAGGAAATGCATATGAGGTAGAGCTTCCAGATGGTATTCACATTTCTCCCATTTTCAACATTGCAAATTTAACAGAGTATCGTGATGATGGTGCAAATGAAGAGCTGGTTTTAGAGCCATGTCCAATTCCTGCTTCTAAGAAGGAGGAGATAGAAGACATTCTAGATCATCGTGTGGGTAGGAGTACCAGAAACAGGCAGTATGAAGAGTATTTGGTCAAATGGAAAGGACGGCCGATCGAGGACTCAACTTGGATTTCAGCAGCTGAGGTTTCCCATTTGGGATTTCCTCTACCATCCATAAAGTGACAGGGTCACTTTTCAATCTACCCTGGGTGTCTGATGTAGGAGCATCCAGAGGTATAAGGGCAATCCTGTGTCACCCAAAAAAAATGTACTTAGACTTAGTTTCTGTTTCATGTCTTTACATTCTTGGATACCCATTTGGCTCAAATAAAGGTTCCAGCTCTCATAGTTCAACTATCAGTGCATTTGAAAACCTCCTAAGAATGCTTCAAAGTCAGGTTTGGGGCATTAAATGACCTGGAAAAGGGTCAAAAAATGGGGGATGAGCAAAGCTAGTCCATAGGGCTATAGAGCGCTTCGAGAGCTTTCCAAAAATGTAAACGATTCGTCAATCGGAGCTACGATTCAAAAGTTATGCCTCCCGGAAGTTCGGCTACCATTTCTGGATTCTTCTAGATTTGCACCGACTTCTAACGTAGCTTCTGGAACCTTCTATTTTGTCGGTAGATGCCTACTAGCACTTTCTAGAATGTACTCCTAGTCCTTAACCCTTCGGGGTCTATTTAAGGAGATTTTTGGCATTGTAAAAGGCAGTTCGAATTGGAGCTTGAGAGGAGGTGCTAAAAGGAGAAATATTCTCCAGAGTTATGCTATTGTAAGCCCGTAGGGCATGTTTTGAAGTTTATTTTCTCTGCACTATTGTACTAGCTGATTTTTTCAGTTAATATAATTCCCCTTTTCTATTGTGTCCATTCTGTTGTTGGGTTGTGTCCCCATCAAATACCAATCAAGAATGCTCTCTATAAGCTTAGAAATATTAAAAGTATACTAACTCAAAGGTTCCAATCACACACCAACATCTAATCCTAGAGGCACAACAATAAGTACACCATTAGAGGTACAAAAAAATCTACAGAGGAGACTCAGGCTACATTCTACGATGTGTCATTACATGGCTGCTTGAGTTACCCTGGACTGATCTCTCATTAGACCCCAGACCCTCAAGCATTGAGTTACCCTAGACTAGTTACTCTGAACCCCGGACCCTCAACGTGGCACATGTGGAAACCAAAAAGCCCTCTCAAGAAGATGAGACACTTCTCTCATCCTTAGTCTATACAAGCACTCCAGGCATGGGTGGTTCAAATATCTCTAACTTATCTTTTTAGTGTGTTTTTCCCCCATAAATTTTAATTACTAGATTATCACTTATTACATAACTTGCATTAGGTTACCCTAGTACTGACCACTTTGGGCCCCGGACCCCTATGCAAGCCACTCCCATAGTCATGTACCTAGACAACCTCTCCTAAGCACATAAGATCATAGTTGTGTCCCATACCACAACACTCATAAAGATCAAATTTGGTTCCTTAACAGGCAACCTGATAATAAAATTGTTCTCCCATCAAAGAACACATAAAAGATCCACAAATAAAATGTCATAAATATAATCTCTAATATGAATCACAATATACATTGCTTTTTAATAAGAAACCAAGAATATCTCAAAATAATACTGATCAAGGACTCCAAAATGGTTGAGTCAAAACATAACATCATCAAAAAATAAATCAACATTTCAGTCCCATCATGGCGATTGGAAAGTAATCCATGGATAACTAATCGATGACTCAAAAATTATTAGCTCAAGTGTCTCATACACATACATCTTAGCTTCACACATAAAGACTGATAAACAATAACAATCAGTAAATACAAAAAGCTCATAGAGCATACCATCACATAACCATGGTTGGGTTTATAAAGATCATAATTAAGACATCATCATGACATCACAATCATAACCCCTGAGCCTCTTGTAGACGTCCTATAACTAGTCAACACTAGTCAACCCAAAACCCAAAACAAGAAGCATATATAATACACAATGCAAACACATGTTTTGGTGTACTAAAATCACATAGCTGAATAATGTGTGGAGTTTTAATTTCTGTTTACTAGTGTACTTCAAGTATATAAGATTTATCATTTGACCTACAAGTCAACCCATTTATTTCCCGATGGCATTATCTTTCTATTAAAAATAATTTTCTAAGGATAACTTAAGGGTAAATACTTTACTCATTAAACTAATCATCACTAACCTTTAATTAAATTGTTCTGTTTATTTAACTATGATCCATATTCTAATTGATTAAGTCTTCTTTAATGTTACTTCAACTTTCAACATAAATCAAGGATTTTATTGGTTAAATTATAAGAGAGCCAATTATCAATCTTTGAATAAGAAGAATTATAACTTTAATAAAATGATCAATTAAATCAATCAATTAACATAGATACACAATCTATGACTCTTTAACATTCTAATGGTTAAAACTCAATTAAATATCTCTAACACTTAAGCCTCTTAATTATAATCATTATAATAATTAAATCGTCACTAATAATCGTTAAAATATGTAAGTCATTCTTCAAGTCATTAGAATAAGACTTATCAATTTTGATGTAATTACTTTGCAACTTTGCTAAAAGAATCATATCAATTAAAAACTTTATTATATAACTTAATTATTAATTAAATCTAATTAACTCTAATTAATTGATTTAATTAATAATTACATAACCATATGAACGACCCAATGAATATCAGTTGATTAATAACTAACTATAATTTGTAAGTTATAAGTCAACTGCTATTTTCAAATTTAAAGTACTTTATAGGTAGAAGAGATTCCTGATTCCACCCATTTTTATACTTAAATGATAGGTGCAATTACTCGTAGTAATTGATTATTTTTTAAACTATCAAAAAAATGCTTATCAATTTTCAATTAATCAATCTATTGCATAACTTAATTGATAACTCAATGATTATTATCAAGCAAGAAGACTTCCTTTAACCCTATAGTTATCCCGTTTAAATAGTATAATCTTCGTAATGTTTTGAAATCAACCTTTCTAAACTCAACTAAGGGTAAATGTTTGAATGATTATAATTTAGTGTTCTCTCAAGAGATGATTCCAATTTAATCATAATATAATGAATTTCCTTTCCTCTATCTCAACCAATTAGTCTCGTTAAAACTATTTATACCATCACTCATTAATAATCTTATCCATTAAATAATGATCTCATTAATAATTCAATTATTTAATTCCACTTATTAATACCTCTTTTCTTTTAATTTTCTTTCATTTAAAAATCCATTTACTTAAATTAACTAATAATTAATTACACTTCTCATACTATTAACTAATATTAATTAAATTTGATTTAATTAGATTAGATAATAAATCATATAAAACTAATGTATATTAATAAGATTCTACTAAGGAAAGATTGCAATAATATCTTTAATTCATTCCATGCTTTGATATATTATTTTTTTGTGAAGTTTCAGCATAAAGAACTCTTGGTTATGGGAAATGGAGAAATATTTGTCTTTGAATAAAACAGTCTCAGTACGAGAGTGATATCTCCCTAATGAACCGTTGGATCGGGCTGAAATTGAAATATAATGGAGAGGGCTAAGTTGCGCGAATTCTGACTAGAGCGATCGAATAAATTCGATCACAATAAAAAGTTATGAAGGACTGAGTTCATGTCTATCCAAGGTGTAGCGATAGGGTAGTTTGTGATGAATTAAGAATTTTTCCTAAAACGTAATTGTTCTCTAAATTTACCCATTCATCCATCTAATAAGTTTGTCCGTACGCATTTGAAAATATAATTGATAGAAAGATTACATCTAACCATTCAAATTTTCAACTTAGAATTTCTATTTTAATTTCAAATCTTGTCTATCTAATTTCACAATATAAATTTGAACCCAAACTCGATTCAGATCTAGTTTCTTTTTTTAATTGAAGCTAGGGTTTTTTAATGAGCTCTCTATTGATTTCTTAACACAAGGAGAGAATCAACATGCAAATCTAAATTAAACATTCATCACAAGAATTATCCAAGCAGTCATCTAGTAGACACGATGAAGATAGAAAGAGAAAGAGTGCAAATGGAATAAGTGAAAATCACGAGTGGACCTGAACACTGATGCTAATTTGCCATGCCTCAGAAGACCATAGAAAAGTCCCTTCCTTCTCCAACATTCTCAATTCCTCCAAGATCCAAGCCAACCAAAATTTTCACGTGACTAGAAGTGCTAAAAGAAGCATAGAAGCATGTAGAAACATATGAGCATGGAGAAACATATGAACATGTAGAAGCATATGAGCTTCTCAAATGCATGTAAGCTTGAAGCTTGTCCAAACACACTAGGAGAGTCTTTATTTAAAGGCCTCTAAGATGCATCTAGAGTGTCTCTAGAAACAACTAGAAGATAAGCATGACAACTAAACATGAATCTTCTCCAACCTTCTAGATGAGTCATAGGATTGTAGACACCATGTGCCCAAATAAAATGCTAACTCCTAAGTGTAGACAACTGATGCATTCTTAAAGTGCAAACTCATGTGTTGTCTACATGACAACTCCGAAGAATTTGCAAACTCCTATTTAAGAAAATATAAAAATAATGCACATTAATTAATATAATATTTACTTTACTCTTTCCAATTTAATTTATTTATTTATTAAATCTCATGCACTAAGTTTAATATCCCACTTGTTCTAATCTTAATATATTTATATTTTAATCACATGAAATCTAGAATCTTTTAATAATTTAAATTTATTTTCCACTTTTAAATTCATTTTCAAAACTTAATTACTAAAACATTTATCAACTCTAATAATAATATTATTTAGTCATTTATTTAAAAATGAACTCTAAATATATTACTATTAAATAAATATTATCACATTTTAAATTTCAAATTATAACTTTTATTTCCACATTTAATTATTTTATTTAATTTATTTCCTAATTAATTAAATAAAATAAATAGTAAAATACCATAAATCTTTTAATTAGGCTTAATTAATAGAAAATACACCAAAGACTCACAAGGTGAAAATATGAAAACCCATCATAGCCAAAATATATACAAAATCAAACCAAGGGTTTATATCATGAATTACGTTATTCAATGTATTCGGAGGGTACTCAACTCAGATACTTGTCCTAATTTTCAATTAGAAAAAATGGCTTAAAGGGCTGAGATAATGTGATAGGGTGCACTCATCTTGGCAATTCAAGGAAGTCGATACCCGATACCTGAAACCTGCATAAAAACCATGCATGTACAAGCACAATATATACTAAGCTAAACAGGTAATGGTAGAAAGTGGTGCATCGTGTAGATCTTGACTAGCAGGTGACTATGACTCACTTCCTTAACCACATTAGACACACCATACAAAAGCAAACATGCACGCCATACACATGCAAGTATGGGGTAAGTATCCATAAGAAAACACATGTGATAATAAATCATCTTACTAATCATCATTAATAACTCCAAATACTGAAAATAATCATCATGCATACATGAAATGTAAAGTCTAAGTGTTCTCATCACATATCAACTGAATCCATAGCACAATATCTGATAGTCTCAAAACAATGCTGCTAACCATCATCATCATCATTAAACTATCCTAAATGAGTTCAACAATGATAACAAAAAATATGACCTAGGGGCAGGCACTACATTCAAAGGCTATTGGTTGTCTTCCTTGCATAAGTACTACTCTAATTCCAACTCCTGATGCATCACGTTGTAGTTTAAGAAGTTTGTTGAAATTGAGAATCGCTAGAACAAGGCAAGAATACATAGTTTCTTTGAGTTTTTCAAAATCTTGTCAGAATATGTCATTCCATGAGAATGGTCCTTTTTGTTAAATCAGTGAGGGGTGTTGCAATTTTAAAAAACCATTTTACAAAATGTCTGTAGTAGCTACATAACACAAAAAACCCCCTTAGTTGGGTTAGGGTTTTGGATCTTGGCCACTCCTTGATAGCTTTGATTTTTTCTTCATCCACACTTACTCTTTTTGTACTAATTTTGAATCCCAAGTATATAATCTCTTCTGATCTGAATTCACATTTTGACATTTTCACATATAACAAATCTATCTCCAAGATGTTGAAAACCTCTTTAATATGTCTCAAATGTTCTTCCCATGTTTTATTATAAATAAGTATATCATCAAAAAATATGAGTAGAAATTTTCTCAATGTTTTTGAAAGATGTGGTTCATACAAGATTGAACGGTTGTTGGTGCATTGGTGAGACCAAATGGAAGGACTAAAAATTCAAAATGCTCATAGTGGCACCTAAAAGTAGTATTTGGAATGTCTTCCTTCCTCATTCTTATCTGGTGATATGCAAACCTTAGATCAATTTTCGAGTAGCATGCTTCATGCAATTCATCCATTAATTCGTCAATCCTTGATATGGGATACCTATTCTTTATGGTTTTCTTATTTAGGACTCTATAGTCTATGCACATCCTCATTGTACCATCTTTGTTTTTTACTAATACTATAGAAGAAGCACAGGGGTTTTTGCCAGGTTAAATATGACCCATTTCTAGTAATTCTTGAATTATCTTTTCTATTTATCCTTTGAACTTCCTAGGGTGTCGATGTGGAGTTGTTATCAATGGTTTTTCCCATTCTTCTACTTCTATAGAGTTTTCAAACCCTCTTTTTGGGGGAAGTCCGATAGGAATTTCATCAAAAACCCTTTTGTGCCTTTTCAGTATCAGTTTGATATCTATATGAACCTTTTACCTTGTGGATTTGATTTGTCCATTACTAAACATTGTGAAATCCATTCATCTTGGTTATGACTAAGTATTTTGGCCATTTTCTTACAAGAGACTACCTTTGGAGAAGATTCTAGTAACCCTTTAAGTATAATCTCCTTACCTTCATGTTTGAAGAAAATTTCTAGATTAGGACTATCCATTATGAACTGCCCTAAGGATTTTATCCATGGAATTCCTAAGATAATATCATTTTGGATATTCATTACATAAAAGTTCCTTTTCACAGTGTGTCCTCCTAGGTTGATTTTCAATTGGGGTAAAATAGTAGTACAATGGTCTATTGAACCATTTCCAAATGCTACTTTGAACCCTTTGAATTCTTCAGTTTTTAGCTTTCATCTTGAGACTAGATGTCTTCCAATTATCTCCTTTTTGATACAAGATTAAATAATCATTTCTCAATTTGGAAGTTTAATTTGTAGCGCAATTTGTATGTGTTGAGCTAAATAAAAGATATAGAAAATAAAGTAAAACTAAAAACTAAAACTCAAAAAAAAAAATGCAAGAGTAGACATAGAATTTATAGTAGTTCATCTAGCTAATTTGGACTACATCCACTCTTCAAGTAGGGGAATCTCTCTTATTTAGATAAATCACAAGTTACAATGAACAACATCATCAATTGTCTTTTATATTCTATTTTAGTAATGTTCAATGGAAACCAAAAGGGCTAAGAAGAGGAAAAGTCAGAAATGATCAAATTGCACATTAAGAATCATTACATATTCCCTTGTCAGAACCATTACAATCTCCCACTTGAAGTCCAATCAATGCTACACAGAGATATCCCCTACTTGGAATTCTTGTGGCTATGGTGTGACAATGCTGAGAGAAGCTCTAGAGAATTCAAACTTCTTTCAAGGTACAACTTTTCTAAACACATCAGCTAGATTAATTTTTGTATCAATCTTCTCTAACAATAGCCTTTCCTCTTCAAGATCATGAAGGATGAAGTGAAATTTAGTTTCTATATGCTTTGTCCAACTATGGAAAGATGAATTTTTAGCCAAATGAATGGCATTCCTACTGTCATAAAATAGAGTAAAGTTGGGCTTTTGAAATCCTAGCTCTCTAACCAATCATTGTAACCACGTCAACTCTTTAGCCCCCTCGGTAGAAGCAATATATTGAGCCTTGGTAGAGGAAATAGAAACAACTTTTTCCTTACAAGAAGTCCAACTAATCACTACCCCCAAAAAAGTAAACACATAGCCCATTGTAGGCCTCCTTTTATCTAAATCTCCAACTACACTAGAATAATCATATCTACAAATATAAGGGATCTTAGTGCTAAAACATAAAACATGAGAGGAAATATCTCTCAAAAATTGAAAAATCCATTAAATTGGTTGCCAATGAATTTTAACCAGATTACTCACAAAACCAATTACAAATCCCATTGCATGAGCAAGAGTTGGTCACATGCCAACCATTGCATGCATAAACTCCCAATTGCTAAAGAATAAGGAATACCATCCATCACATATTTTTCTTTTGGAGTGGAAGGACACATCTTTGAAGACAACTAAAAATGATTAGCCAATAGAGTGGCAACAAATTTAGCATTTGTGTAATGTCCCCAATAGTAAGGATAATAATACCTGCAAAATCAAGCACAAAATTTATACAATACTAAAATATAATTCACTAATATACCCTTTATCCTAACTCAACCTTAAAGATGTCTCCATATCAGGATTAGTAACCCTTTTGAGGATCCTTAGATCCCTGGTTACTATATCATCTTCTATGAAGCGCTTCCTTTAGGGTCCTTCCTAGAAGAGATATTCTCTATCCAAGGCCCTTGACACATATGCATATGTTAACATCTATAGAATATTCTAGCCTTATAACCATGTTAAGATCACTCTCTTTCTAGGGGTACTATAATGCAAAGTTATTTAATAAATGTTATATAATTTCATCTTTACAAGGAAGCTCCTCTACAAAGATCTCTATAAGATATATTATAGTGTATCTTTATAAGATATATTATAATTACAAAGATTTGTTAATAGTTTATTTAATCAAGGCTCATTTCAATTTGACATATTAAACTTTTCTAAAACTTTAAGAATATACTTTTGTTGAGATACTTAAATTTCTCTTTTATGTCTATCACAGACCATATTCATCCCAAGAAAACAATAGCAAAATCACAAACTCATTGGTACGAAGCCTTTTGTAGTAAACACATGACTAATTCACAGTGTGTTAAACCTTGTTAAGTCATGAAGTTATCAAATATTAAATACCATTGATGTAGAGTCAACTTTAGCCCATATAGACTCCTCTTTAATCTACAATATAAATGTTCCTTCCACTGTTTAGTAAATCCTTATGGCTCCTACATATACAATTCCTCCTCAATATGCCCATGTAGAAATATTGTTTTAACATCAAGTTGCTCAAGCGCAAGATCCCAAGTTGTTGCTATGCCCAAAACCAAATGAATGGTTTGCATTTTCACCACTGGAGAGAAAATATCATTAAAATCCCCTCCCTTTTGCTGAGTGAATCTCTTTACCACCAATATGGCCCTATATCTCTTTCATCCTCCATCTCCCTCTTTTATTTGATACACCCATATATTTTTTAGAGCACTATGATTTGGTAGAAGAGGAACCAAATCCCAAGTCTGATTGGTATGTAGAGACTCCATTTCATCTTTCATAGCATCCAGCCAATGCACCGAATTTACATAATTGTAGGCTAGCTTAAAAGTTTGTGGTTCTACCTGATTAGAACACAAAGAAAATAAAAGTTCATAATAATCCAATTTGTGAGGACATTTTTTCTCTCTTGTAGATCTCCTTGGTTATGGTACTACACTGATATCTTCTATATGTGAAACTTGAGAATTAACATCAATGCCTTGTTCAATGGCTCAATCTATGTTTCCAAATTCAAATTGGACACTATTAGTCCCATGTTGTAGAACTTGAGACTGGTGCATTTGAATTGGACCACCAAATTCCAATTGTACTGGCTGTGAGTGAGAAATACAGTTTTGGCCCTTTATGGAATCGATGCTCATCATGGAAGGACTAAGGACTTTATCTTTGGAGTTGGGGGGACTAGCTAACAAATGACTTTGTGTAGAAATGGGGGGCTGAGGTGTATGATGTCCAGCCATCATGGATGTTGAGAAGTTGGAGTTGGGAAAAGAGGTATGATCTTCCATTAGACAAGTGGTAAGTGTGAAGGGAGTCTGACGAGCTTTGGCTAAGGAGGATAGAAAAAAATAACATTAAAAAAAAGTAGGTTTATCACTACCTAAGGTGGGTACATGCTAGATTGGTGATGGGGAGGGCATCATATGTGAGTGCATTCCATATAAAGGGTCATGCTCGGTATGAGGACCAATACTAAGTTTACGTTGTTGTTTGGAAATTACAACACTTGTAATGTTCACTTTGGCATTTTCAGCATGAGTAATATTTGGCATAATACACGTTGTAGATTTGGGCATTGTAGGGATTCTAATGAATGTAGGAGACATAATCATGGTGATGGGATTGAATGTAACTTGAGGGGTCTTTGGAATGTACCCTATGTTATTGTAACAAATGGTTTTTTATAACAAAAACAAAGAATCTATGTAAAGATTTTCCAAGATTCATTGAATAGATAATTGAAATTTCTTTTCATTTGACATTAAATTTGTAAAGAATTAACTAGAAATAACCATAACCATATTAGAAAATAACTAAATTAATGATTAACTAGAAATAAATATACTCATGATCATCTAAAATAACTAGATTAACAATTAACTGGAAATAACTGTATTCATGATCGTCTAAAATAACTAGATTGAATATTAACTAGAAATAATTGTATTTGTGAACTCCTAAAATAACTTGATTAACGATTAACTAGAAATAACTATATTCATGATCTTCTAAAATAACTTGATTAATGATTCACTAAAAATAACTAGGTTATTAATTAACCATCCTTTCTACATACAAGTAAATGCTTATCAAAAAAAAAAACAAACATACAAGTATTTTTTGAAGAGTCTTTAGCTGATTGTGCAAACCTCGACTTTTGGTAAGAGGAGAAGCATTGACATAGGCTTAACCACCCAACCTCAGACCATACTTCTCCCCACACAATCTATTGAATTATAAAGGCCCTCCCTACCTCAAGATTGGGCTTGGGATGTTCATAGTCTAGCCACCTAAGCATCCTAGTGTTTAGAATGTCGGCAGAGTTATGAAAATAGACATGTTTGCATAACTGGCACTACAAACATCAAGTGATCAATAGATGATAGACATGACTTTAAATTACCTTGGCCAAATATTTTTGATGGGTTCAACGACCTAATCACCACCACTCCACTTGATGATAGTAGGTTACATTATTAGGAATGAGCATGAGCTATTAAGTAAGATTTATTTATTTTAATTTAAAATATCAAGTCTCTAATTTCACTCTCTTTATCCTTGTAGGATTTCATCTCACCTCTTCACCTTTTTAGTGGCTAAATAGCTAGTGAATCTTAGGTGTTCAGAATTTTAGAGTATCTAGCTCTATTATGTTAATTTATGGCAAATGGTTGCTTCCAGCATTTCACATTATCTGATTAAAGATTTTAAAAAATAAATTCTCTATATTTTAACTTTCATTGGCTAAATAATTTATGATTTCATGGCTTGGTATTTTACTATGAATTATAGTAATAATTTCCTATGATTATTCAAGTAAGAAATTAGTATAACTTGCGAGCTATTGATATGGAATTCGAAAGCATTACTAGTTATGAAGGGAATATAGCAATATTGAAAGAATGATCATTCACATGACATGGTATATTTTTTGGAAATGCCTGAGCTTTGCTAGATGTTGGATATCTACTCTTCTTCAAATGATTTCAGAGTGTATAGAGGCGACTTCAACTTCAACAAGGTGAAAAATGTACGACAACATGTACAAGGATGGCGACACATATATTCTACAAAAAATTTTCAGTTTGGTAAAGGTTCAAAGGTTGTATGAAATCAGAACTATGAGCATGGAAAAATGGAAGAATAAGGGAGGAGTCAGGATTAAAAGGAGGAGCCGATCTTGAGTGTGATAGTTAGGTGTATGGAAAAGGCAAAAATGCTTACTAAATATCATAACACAAACAAGGTGTTTGGGTGTATTTAAAAGATGTCTATCTTCTACACATGACTTCAATTAAAAGGAATAAATAATGACTTCTTGGCTTCTGTAACATAAGAATATTTTTCAATTCATTATGCCAAGTGTTAAATCGGTTATAAACAAGGAAAGAATAAAAATGGAAAAAAAGTTGAAAGGTTATAATTCAAATATTGTTATAATTTATATTTATATATGTATATGTAAATATATTAGTGAAGTGGCATCGTGTTATATTATAAGAAAATAATTTAATCGTGCCACTTCGTTTTTATATCTATATGTGCATACATATATATTATAATAATATAGTGAAAGATCATTTTAAATCCTTTGAGGTACATTTTATATTTTAGCTCAATTATTTTATGTTTTTCAAATTATTTATTTTAATAGCTCATGTGGGTCCCACAGATGTATCATGTGTTCAAGTCATTAAGTCCTTACCAAAGAAGTTTAAGGTCATACTTGTCAATCCTGTTGACTAGACTAAGAAAATATACCATTCTGATGATCCCATTTAGCAATGCTACTCCACTGCCCCTTCATGTTCTTCTGCAATCATACATGAAAACACTCACCATAATAACAATTTTATAATAATTTTCATATAAACATTTTAAAAGACTATAAATTATTAACCGTAATTCCAAAATCAAGCAACTACTAACATCATATAATAGTTAATGGTTAATGACCATCTTCATTAATAGTTAATACAAGGAATATAAATAACTACCTACTTCACATGATCATGAAAGAAAAATCCATTAAATCCAATAGTTATGAGCAAGTTTAAAATTAGGTCAAAAATTTGGGATGCAAGAGTTATCAAATAAATCAAAATTAATAGAATTGGGTGAAGTAGTGTACAATTTTTGCAAATTTGAAAAAGACTTTTTGTTGAGCACAACACCCTGATTTCAAAGCATCTATGAGCAGTCAAAAAAAGACTCTGCATTAAGCACAACACCCTGATTTCAAAGCATTTATGAGAAGTCGAATCCCACAATAAAAAACTAAATTAATTTTCACATACCCTAGAAATACACATCTTTTGGATTTAAAATCCAATTTTATTTTTTTCTCCTTAGGAATGTGAACATATGCATCGCATGCAAAAACTTGCAAATGAGAAAATGAAATTCTTTTACCAGTCCATCTCTCTTCTAGAATACCAAAATCCAAACATGATGAAGGGGCTCAATTAATTAAATAAATCATTACATTGCATGCCTCGTCCCAAAATTCTTTCCCTAAACCAACATTTGATACCATACACCAAGCCCTTTCCAAGATAGTCTAATTCAACCTCTCAACTGCACCATTTTCTTGAGGTGTATAAGAGACTCTTTTAATCCTCTGAATACCATGATCTATGAAAAAACTATCAAACTTCGAAGAGAAACCACCATTGCCTGTTAATAGACATTTAATCTTTTTCCGAATCTAATTTTCCATCATAGCCTTAAAAAGTTTAAGCTTTGAAAATACTTCAAATTTCTTTTCAACATATCAACCCAAATTTTTTGAGTGCAATCATCAAGAAATGTGACAAAATAGTTAGCACCACTGAGAGAAGTTACCTCCGTAGGACTGAAAATATTGAAATCCAAAAGCTCTAATGGAGAAGATTTCTTCTCATGACCCTTGCTTACAAAGTTGGTGCATTTTTTCTTGCCATAAAGAAAATGTTCACATAACTTCAAATCAAGAGATTTAAGACCTAGAAGTTGGTCTCTTTGAAGCATGACTTCAAGACCCGTTTTTCTCATGTGACTAAACCTCTTATGCCAAAGTTCAACATTACTTTCCGCAACCACCATGGCTCCTCCCACTTCACTATTGCACTCTAAAACATATAAAGATTTCTTTCATTTAGCCAACAATAACTAACCCTTGGACACTTTCCATGAATCAAGATCAAAGTTAACATTATAGCCTTGTGTATACAGCTAACTAACTGAAATCAAATTGTGCTTGAGTGAGGGAATATGCCAAACATATTTTAAAATTCATTGAATACCATTTTTTAGTAACAATAAAATATCCTCTTTGCCGACAATATCATATTCTTTGTTATCTTCAAGAAAAACTTTACCAAACATACCTTCGTATTAATTTGTTGACACACTTTGACATGGAGTAGCATGAAAATATGCATTAGAATCAAGAACCCACAAACTTGAATCCATGTCACCAGCTGCAAGTACCAAACCTCCATCAATAGCAACATTTACACCATCCTGGATTACTTTGTTTTGAGTCTTCTTGTAATTCTAACATTGTTTCTTTATGTGGCTTGGTTTACCACAAAATCAGCAAGTGACATTTCTTCCTCTAGACTTCAAATGATGATTTGATATGCCTCTTCCATTATTATTATTTTTATGTTTACCTCTTTCATGACTTCTTCCTCTATTGTTTGTGCTCACAACTATTAGAGCATCACTGGAGGAGGGTTCTTGCTACTTCCTTCACATGTCTTCACTAAGTAATGTGGTTGCAACTTCATCAAATCTCAGCTTACACTTAGCTTCTATTGAAGTGCTCACAACCATTACTGCACCTTCCCAGCTATTTAGAAGTGAAAAGAATAATAAAATGGATTTTATTTCATCATATAATGGTATACCAACTAAAATGAGTTAACTAGCTAATGTATTAAGCTCATTTAGATGATTCGACATCACTCCCCCTTCTTTAATTTTTAGGTTATATAACTTCTTCGTTATAAAAATTTTATTTGATGTTGAAGGTATCTCATACAATGAAGATAATTTCTCAACTAGCTCTCTTGTTGTCTTCTCAACTGAAACATTAAACAACATGTTACTTGAGAGAGCTAATAAAATTGTCGCTCTTGCTTTCAAATCTAGTTTGTCCCATTCTTCTTCTATGAATGATCCTTTGCCCTTTATTTTTCCAAACAATTTAGGTTGTAAATCTTGCTTGATGAGTAAACACTTTATTTGCACTTTCCATAGCTTGAAGTTTTTCCGAAAAAATGTTTTGATTTTTCACTTATCTATCTCATCCATGGTGCCTGTAAATCTTCACCAATTTTTAGAAAATCAAATGAGATTAACTAGCTCTGATACCAATTGTTGAGCTAAATAAAAGATACAGAAAATAAAGTAAAACTAAAACGTAAAACTAAATCAAAAGATGCAAGAATGGACACAGAGTTTATAGTGGTTTATCTAGCTAGTCTTGACTACATCCTCTCTTCAAGTAGGGGAATTTCTCTTATTTAGATAAATCACAAGTTAGAATGAACAACAACATCAAATGTCTTTTCTATTCTATATCATTGACATTCAATGGAAGATGAAAGGGCTGAGAAGAGGAAGAGTCGGCAATAACTGGACTGCACATTTAGAGCCATTAAATATTCCCTTGTCAAAACTATTATAGTATGAGCAGCAAGATATGATAAGTAAGAATTTTGTGTATACTTATATTGTCTAGAGGACATTGGATTTTTAAAAAATTGTGTGTAGTTATAAAAATAATAATTGGTCAATAGTAGTTGTGAGTTTATGAAGAGAATGAGTAGTGATTTTTAGTAAAGCTTCTAGTTAGTAATTCTAAGAAAGCTTGTGAATTCGACTTAGATATTGAAATTTGTTATGTAGGGGGGCCTCACAAGATATGAAGGAAAGAAAGAGATGCCAAAATCTATTATCATTTGATTGCTGAAACCATGATGTATGGGGAAATAAGATAAAGACCATTATGATTCTAAATCATTTGTGAGACTCTGTGTTCAATGGGTTTGTGGTTGTAACCAACCTGACCCAAATTTTGATCCTCACAAAAAACTACAACACCATTTGAAAGACTAAAAAAAGGAAAGATGCAAAATCCTTGGATATGATAGAATTGGCCTTGATATAGGCAATGTTTTCAAAACTAGCAACAAGTAACTATGTTAAACAATCTTGGGAATTTTTGAGAAAAAAATATAGGAGGACTGATAAAGCTAAACTAGGCAAGCTCCAAATGCATTATAGATATTTGAGATACAATAAAACATGTTATAAACCTAGAAACTTGTTTAATGAACTTGATACTTTTTATAATAAAACATATGATTTTAGAAATTCATTCTAAATTTATAACTTTAAATTCATAAATTTTTTTTTTTTAAATTACTATTTTAAATTCATAAATTTATTTTTAAAAAACTACTATTTTAATTTCATGATATTAGTTTAATCTCTTTAATATATTTAATATATATTGTTTTAAACATAGTTATTTGCCCTCAAATTCCAGGCCTGCTCCATGGTAGGTATATGACAAATTAAGCCCTAGGTGAGACAGATGGCAGCCCTACCATTAAATCAGCTGCAATAGGACGCTATAAATTAGGCTATCCGGGGAAAGGCAGCAAAGGAACACATCTGGGCAACGCGTGGAAATACACTTGCTCCTAGTGTTAGCACGTGTGGGATATGTTGCGTCAAAGAGTCCGTCCAAAATACCATTCACATATCCAAACAACCGATCGAAGGAAGGCCCAACATTATCTTGAGCTTATTTCATCCCTCTATATATTCTTAACTTCATGTTTACCGTTCATTGGGATTTTCTCATTGCTTCTATTTCTACTGGGAGCCTTTTTGGCTGTTCCTCTCGCTCTCTTCTTTTTCAGTTTGGCTTTTATGGCACAAGTTCGAGATTTGGCACCCAAATTCATCAGACCTCTTTTGGGCTTTTTTATTTACATGTCCCAGACCCCAGGCTTCTATTATATCACAGATGAGCAGAACAAAGTCATACCTGAGCTAGTTTTGAAAGATCAGAATTGCGGATATGTGAATGCAGATAATGGGCAGATTTTGCGAAATTGGAATGGCATTAAAAGAGGCTCAGAAGAAGAAACTGAATGTTGGGATTATAATGAGAGGGACTCAGAAGGGGAAATTGAATTGGATTCTTCTTCTTCCTCCTCTTTGTGTAGTACAAATAATCCATTTAGTTTGAAGAGGAATTATGACCAAGTGGATAAGAAGGAAGCAGGATCTCAGCAATTTGATCACTATAATTCTCGGCATACTATATTTCCATGGAAGGCCAATGCGAATATGAAGAAGGATGGTTTGAATTGGAAGGAGTCGATGAGGTTGAGGCAGAATTATAACAGAGAGCTTAGAGCATTGAGACACACTCCCCTTTCAGAATACAAACAATTTGAGCCTCATGAGGATGTTGATTGGCGACCCACACAGGTAATAAGTCTGTCTTCTAATCACTTCTTGCTCAAAATTTTGAGTTCAATGATTTATAATTTTTCATCTAAGTTCTTCGCTTATATTTTTTAAACAAAAAAAATGTAGCCATTCTATTTTAACCACTTTTTGTGCTTAAATTTAAGTAGATAAGTGGTTTTATTGAAATTTTTTAAGTATCTTTAGCTATTTTAGTGGAGCGTCTAATATTTATCAATTAGAAATAAGTTATGTAAAAATAAAGAGGGGCTCAAAATAACCAATTGATAACCAATTGATACTGATTGCCAAAAACACCATGTGGCTTCACAAACTATTTTTCCCTCCTTTTCTAAAAGATTTTATTTTCCCTCCTATTCTAAAAGATTTTATTTATAATTTCTCTTTCTGAAAGTTTTATTATTTTGATTAATTTTGATTTCAAGTTTCCTACTTAAAAATAAGTAGCAAAATATATATCCATGGGGCCATTAGCTCCTCAATTCTTTTTAAAAATTGTTGAATAGCCACTGCTAACTAAAATAAGCTAAGCAATGGCATGGGAACATGTTCTAAGCAATAGAGAATAGGGAATGCTTCCAGGAGCTACCATTTAAGAAAATAAAAATAATAATTAAATATATTTAAATGAATCTCGCATAGACTTAAATTGAAGAGGTTGTACAACTCATCATATTTATAAAATACAATGACTGAGGCATTTCTTTTGTAGATGAGTATTGGCAAGTGCAAGGTTAGCATTTTTATTAAATTTGACATTTAAAATTTATAGATTTTAGTTGGCCAAGTTGTGTTACTTTGTTGGTATTTATATTTATAGTACACTATTATGGGACATTTTTATGAGTGTTGGGAAGTTCATGCTTTATGGACATTTCGACATCTTTATTGGGTGACACTTTTAAATAGCTTTGTTTACTTCTGTGTGCATCATAGAAATATAATAATTGTATTTATTATTCATAACTAGGACAATAGATATAAGTAGTTAGGTCGCATTTAAAACAACCAAGACAAATGTGCACATAAAGTGAAATATCACATTAATGATAGGAACATGTCATGTTGACCATCCCATTAAATCTATACCCATAGTGTAATAGCATCTAGCTATGCATCATGTCGACTTGAAACTTGCATGACATGTATTGTTGGGTAGTCATACCTTCATATAAGCCTCCATGATGGTTAAGTGCATGAAAATGGGAAGTTAAAAATGGGGCTACAATTGACTTTCTTTCTTTTGTTTTTTTTTTTTCCTTAGAAGATAAATTTTGAGTAATTTTACATATTTATGTTAAAACTTCCACAACTTTCCTATGAAAAGAAAATGGGGCATGTAGGATTTCCCTGCCCCATGAATGATCCTACGTCAGATTGGTAAGTTCAAAATTTTAGGGTCTATTTGGTTGTGGGAATATAAATATGGGAATAGGAATACTTATTCTCAAATATAAAATGGGGATACGTAATCCTATTCTTGATTGGTTCAGCCATGATTTGATCGGGAAGTCATGGACCCAAAAATTTATGTTTTCTAAAATAAATAAAATTGGAATAGGAACATATTCCAATTCCACCTATTTAGGTGGAAAAGAAAATGCTCATTTTTGGGCCAAAATTGGAATACTTATTCCTATTTTATTCCTATTCCAATTTCGAATTGGTGCATCCGAACATAAAATTCAAAATTTTAAGAATACCACTTGTGTTCTCGTAAAACCTTAGCAATTCAAAAGCTAACACTAAATTGATCAAAACTAGAACATGTGCACACATTATGAAAAATTCTATATGAGTCATAATGCATGTGCATTATAACATGTATGAAATATTATTTTCAAAATGTTGACATGATTTAAACAATTGTGTGAGTATGAAGTTATTTTCAACCTTAAAACTTTTCAAAATGTTGACATCTTTAAACAATTGTGAAAATATGACTATTTTTCAACTTCAAAACTTTTGCACTTATTGGGGAGAATATCAAATTGTGAATATGTTTTGAACAATTATAGAAGTTTTACATTTTTTAAACCTCAAACCTTTTACACTTATTCTATAATATAGTCCATCTTTGAAAATCCATCTAAATACTAAATATCAAACTTAAATCATATTCATTTTTTATATCTTTCATTTTCTATAAACCAACGTAATATGTGTTAGAATAATCAGACCTTGAGATTACTACGAGGGGAGGGGGTGAAACACAAATCAAAACTTAGATCTGACAAAATAATTCCTATAAGAATTTACCAAATGCAGGCAATAAAAACCTTTCACATATAAAGAAACATGCAACAACAAATAATCATCAACACAAATAAAAACATAACATCAAGATTTTTTCTTACAATTTGGGTGAAAACCATGGTAAGATAAATGAGCTCACAAATGTGAATGCATTCTTCTAAAGTAGGTCTTGTTAGGAGTTTAAAATAGGTCTAGTGAAGGATAGACCCTATTAGGAGCCACTATATTGAGGGATTTCTCTATATCCCTTTTAAGAGGTTACTTTGCTAGGAGTGCCCATGTGAGAGGACTTCAAACACTAGTTAAAGTGTCACCCCATTAAAGGATTTACAAATAAGATATTTTAGGATCTACCCAATTCAAGGGTTTTAATTAATTTAATTATTAGGAAACAAGAAGTTAAAATAGCTAATGAAGCATTATTGCCTTTCTTGAAAAATTCCAATTAAGCTCATACTACTTATGCACATTCAAATATACCTCTTTTGTGAATCACACATGATTTTTGATCTAGCACTATTGAACACATGATCTTTGCACTTATCTTTTTTTTATTTCCAAACACAAGATGATAATAATACATTACATCATTTAGGGTATTTCCACTACCTCAACATAGCAATTTAAATTAAAATTCCTTCTTTAGAAGTCTTCACAACAATTTCAAAGTATTATGTAGCTCAAACGGTCAACATGATCCAATCACACAATGATTTGACAAGAAAGTAAAAATATATTATACTTTCCTAGGTCTATACACCTCTTTATGAGACTTTGACCAGATCAACCAATACAACTCATGCCTAAATTTCCACTTTAGCATCGATATGTCATCACATATCCTTCAATTATCAATCCATTACACAAACTAATCTATCTTTACTGATTAACAATCTAACTAATTGTTCTTCACTGTTGTTCATTGTCCTCCACTTTCAAAAATCATAATCCTATAAATATATCCACTAATCACCAAAATACTCATGATTGCAACAAAAATTCAATAACATCATAAAGATAAAATATTTCCTAGCACAATAGTAGATTATAATTATGTAGACCACATTGATCAAATCTTTATCTTTGTTCTTGTAATGCTACGTCAGTTTCATGTCATCACCTTTTAGTATGTAACTTGAACCCTACTTAACCTAAACATGTTTGAACATATAGATATCATAATGAGCATCTCTAGAATCTATGTGCACAACTACACACCATAGTTCACATCATAACTCTCACTTCACTCATTCTATCAAGACTAGGTATGTCAAAAATATAGAAATTTACGAATGTCTAAGTTGACATCAATGAAAATAAACATAACTAATAAAGCATGATAGCAAAACATTTTCTCATCTCATCAACATCATTTATGGCAACAATTTTCCCCTTTTTCACTGATGGAATAACTCCAAGTACTACCAAAACATGTTCTTGAAATACCATCAGATAAAAATAGTCAAGCTTAAATTCCTTGTTTCAATTTCTCTCCACCTTGTTCATCTTCTCTTCATAATATTTGGATCCTCTTTATTTTAAAGTTTTTTCTAGACTTATTTATTTATCAACTTCTCCCCCTTTGGCCACAATGCCAAAGTTGTCAATCTTCTTAGACTTGTAACAAATTGAATGCTCTCCCTAAGGAGTAGTCCCCTTTACATCAATCCACTAAAAGATAAGATATTAAAACTAACTAGATTGATGATATACATGCATATTTTATTTCTTTTTAAGTAGGAGCATGGTCCCAAATAATTTCTAAGGTTCTCAAAAAGTATATGTAGGAAGTGGTTTGGAACCAATATTTATGTAATTTTCCTTTAGTTGGAATGTACTCCAACTTTATCACCTTCTCCTGCACCTATTCTCTTAGGAAATTATACTTGGAGGGAATCTTTTATTCTTTGAGTGCATTACCAGATTCATGAAAATAATAATGGCACTAGTGTTTTCTTGATAGATTTTTACTAGTTTAGTTATTGTTTCCTTTATCCCTTCTAAGATCTGCTTCATTTAAGCTATCTGGGTGCACTTGATATTTTTTGCTGCATACTCTACTTCTATTGTTGATTGAGATACACAATTATGGTTCTTTATTATCCAAGATGCAAGCCTACCACCAAGAAAGAATGCACCTCCACTTGTGCTATTCGGGTCATCAATATTGTTTTCCCAATCAACATGAGTAAAGATATTTAAAGAGAAATTTCCTTCATGAGAATACCACAAAACACAATCAATAGTTCACTTAACATATCTAAAACTTATTTTTACTTCAACCATATGTGACTTCTTCAAATCTGACTGAAACCTTGGTACTCTACCAATAGCTTGTTTTATATTTGGTCTACTATGTACAACATAATGTATCTTATTGATCATTGATATGTACAAAGTAGAATTAATAGAATCATATTTATTATCCTTAGAAAGTTTACAACATCTAAGCATTGCGGTACCAATTGGTTTAACATGTTCCATGCCAAATATCTTCAATGCTTCCTTGATATATTTTGATCAACTAAGGATATTCCAATATCCAACTTTATATTTGAAAACTTATAAAGAACATGATAGTCCCTATGACTGGCATGTTAAGTTATTTGTTCATTTCATTAGCAAATGACATACTAATCTCATCATCTCCTCCAAATATTATGTCATCAACAAAGACTTCAACAATTAACAGCTTTTCAAAGTCAACTTTTGAGTAAAAATTACTATTAGTAGAAGTCATATTGAAACAAATTTTAATTAGATAAGAATGCATTCTTGATCAAAGAGCTTGCTTCAGTCCCTAAAATGCTAAGTTTTAAAGTTTACATACCATGTTTTTTTCTTTGGTAAGCGCAAATCCATTTGGTTGTCCAATGTAACTCCTATTCTAGAACTCCACTCAAGAAAGTTGACATTCATTTGGTATATCGTGAAATTCTTAAATGCAACATATGGAAGTAGTATCCTAACACTTTCTAATATTTCAATAGGAGAAAATGTCTTACCATAATCTAATCCCTCTTTGTGTATATATCCTTTTCATACAAGTCTTTCCTTGGTTCTGATCAGTTAGACACATTTTGTACCTTTCACATTCTTGTCTTCATACCTTGGCACAAGAGTCCAAGTTTCACTTTTCTCAATCTGGTCTAGCTCTTCTTCCATAGCTCTTACCCAATTACCATCTTTGATGCCTTCTTTTATTTTCAATGGCTCATGTACTTATGATATAAGACATGTACTTTCTTTGATTTTCCTTGTACTCATCACGCTTACATTTCAATCACCAATAATCTAATCAAAAGAATGTTGTTTTTGGCATACCTTGGGATATTTGGTTCATATCTAGAAACTTCTTGTCCTTCTAGCTGCACAATTCCTTCTTCATTGTTTTTTCTACTAGTCTAGGCTCTTCTAGTTCAATGAATTCTATTCCTCAATTATCTTCGAAGTCTTCTTTATTTCTTCCCTCAAATTTCTCAAGAAATTCATCAATCTTGACATTTACACTCTCAGCCATTTTGTTGGTCCTTTTATATAGCATTAAAACTCTCTACTTTTATTTGAGTAACCTAAGATTATACCTTCATCACTTTTGGGTTCAAATTTTCCTAAAAAAATTCTCTTTTAATGTAATATTTACCACCAAAAATATTGAAATACTTGATAGTTAGAGAGTGACCATGTACCAAAGTTTAGAGAGTGTTTTATATGTTTCCTTCTTCACTTCCACCTAGTTTAATGTGTATATTGTAGCGTTGATTTCTTCTCTTGAGTAGATCTTTGGTACATCTTCATGCATTAACATGGTTCTTGTAGCATCAACTAGTGTTCTATTCTTCCTTTCTGTAGCATCATTCTTCTAGGAGTCTTTGGAGAAAACATCTACCTTTTATTCCATTATCTTCACAATATTTCATAAACTAATGAGATTTGAATTCACCTCCTCTATCTTATCATATATACTTTAGGCTTCATCTTGATTCCTTCTCTAATAATGCTCTAAAAGATTTTAATTGACCAAATGCCTATGAATTCTCTTTAACAAATATCACCCATGACATCATTCTTGAATAATCATTAGTAAACAAGATGAAGTATCTATCACCATTATAAACTATTTTGTCTCATGGGACCACATAGATGGGTATGCACTAAATCAAGTATATTATCTTATGAAAAAGTCTTACTTTTGAAATATGAACTAGTTAGCTTACCAAAGTTGGGATTCCATACATGTTGAGTTGTCTAGCTTCACAAGTTGTGGCAGTCCTCTTACTACATTAACCTTGCTTACTTTCACCAAGCTATCAAAGTTTACATGGAAAAAACTTGTATATCATAACCATTTATGTTCCACTTTAAAAACCAAACAATTATAAATAGTAATGTTCAACTAAAATACTTGTTGCCTTTAAATTTTCATCCAATAGAAATATCACCACCATACTTTCCAATGATTCTGTGTAATCCACCTTTTGACTCAACTTTGTAATCTTTATCATTAAATTATCCCACACATAATTAATATTGCAGCACACCTTCAACATAATAAACATCATCGGTGGTTCCTTTACCATTAAATGAAAGTGTATTTACCTCTTACCAAACATGGTCAACTATTACAAAACCTAATAACCCCTTCATCAAATTCATTGAGTCTATTGCACTTACTTTTGTCATCGACCATGTGATGTACGCACCCATTGTCTATGATCAAGTTGTCACTACGTCTGATGTGTTACATACATGCTTTATCCTCTTCTTTTTCTTATGTAGGACAACCCTCCTTTATTACAAAAAAAATTATTCTTCATCATTACCATCAAAATATTCACAATGTCTACCCTATCATCCACAACCACATAGAATTTTGTCCTTCCCATGTACTTCTTGTGTATGTCCTTTTCTTTATGTGGTTCTCCATTCGGGTGCCTAGTAGAAATGTTACCAATCTTTTTACATGAAACATATTAAGGGTAGTTTTCCTATGCACTTATTGATTCCTCTAGGTAGCCTTCTTTCTATCAATGCTTCAAGTTCTCCTTATTTCTCTATTCCTTCAAGAGAGCATCAATATACCAAAAAGACTTGAAAAATTATAAGATTGACAGACAACCACATTACCTTTCCTTGAGGAATTACTTACAATAGAGGTTGCGAAGGTAGTCTTGACCTTTGGAATATTTTTTCCACAGTTGCTAATCTTGAAAGAAGCGTGTTTATCCATTAGTACATCAATAAATACTTTCTCAAAAGTTCTTAGTTCATTAATAGTTGGCACTCTAATGAAATAAGAATGCACCAAATTTCTTAAAATTTTCTTAGCACACCTTCTTCCTCCATGAAACCACCTAAACCTTTGATTATAGCAACCACATATTTGATTCTAGCACAATATTGAGCAATGTTTTCTCGTTTTACAATCTTCACATCTTCATACTCACCTCTATGGCTTTTAGCTCTTATTTTCTACAAATGTTTATTATCTCCATAGATTTTTTTCAATGTCTTCTAAACTTCCAAAGTAGTTCTAGGACCTTTTACATCAATAAATTCTTAATAAAAAAGGATACATACAATATCTTCTTGTACTTGTGTATTTTGTTGCTTCTCCTTCAACTAATTTGTAAATAATGTTCCTTGTGGCATAGTATATTGATTATCCACATGATTCTAGCATTCATTACTCATTCTTCTTATATATGATTATGTCATATCATCCCACACTAGGTAGTCATCCTCTATGAAGTTGGGGGCTCTCTTTTGAACATCTTGATAGTTGGCTCTTTTAACTCAAGTGGTTGAGCTTATCAACAAGAGGAATTGTACTCTAAAATTAGTTGTTGGAATAATAAAGCCCTAAGATTACTGAGAGGGGAGTAAATCATTAATCTAACATAAATCAAAATTCATATCTTAAAAAATAATTCTTTTAATCATTCACTACAACCATGCAATAAGAAACTTTAACTTGCAAATAAAACCTGGAACAATAAATAATCATCTAGACAACTTAACACATAACACCAAGATTTTTCCTCATGGAAACCTAATTTGGATGAAACAATGGTGAGACTAATTACCATGAATGTAAATAAACTCTTCTAAAGTATACTATATTAGTATCTTAGCCTTTTTAGGAGCTTACAATAAGTTTGGTTAAGGAAAAACCTTATTTGGAGTCTCGTAGTTAAGTGATTTCACTCTAGCCAGGTTAAGAGATTTACCATGTTAGGAGTAACCTTATGAGATGATTTTAAACACTAGCTAAAGTGTCACCCTATAAAAGGATTTACAAATAAGATATGTAACAATCTACCTAGTTAAGGGTTTTTTTATTGTTGTAACTATGAGGAAACAACAAGTGAATTGATTTGGTGAATACATTACTAACTTTCTTGAATAAACCCAATTAATCTCATACTACTCATTCACATGAAAATACACCTCCACTGTGAATCACACAACTTGATTCATGATCTAGCATCATCATACACATGATCTTTACACTTCTCTCTTCCATTTTTTTCAAACACAATATAGTATTGATATATTACATCAATTAGGTCATTTTTACTACCTCAACATAGAATTTTTAAATTTAAATTACCTCCATATAATTCCATGCTAAAAAATTAACTATTTACTAGCTTGCACTCTTATGCACAATGTTTTGACAAGAAAGTCAAAACATATTACACTTACCTAGTTTCATCCACTAGCTTCTTTATGGGTCTTCCCCATTAGCATCAAGTGCTTCATTTTTTGGATTTTCTAGTAGATTCATAGCTCTTTTCAATTTCTTCCATTAGCTTGACTTCTATCTAGAGGTGTAGTAGTCCTTCATGTGGCTTCTGTGGTGTTTTCTAATGACCTTTAGGTGGAGTGTCATACTTAGATGCTTCATCTTATATACTCATCACCTATTGAGGTGGAGATTTCATCTATGAAGGTGATGATATCTTTAAGGGAAAATTTGATAGTGGGAATGACATGTCTTCTACTTTTTTTGGTTATTGGAAGGAGGGATGGTTTTCAAAGCATTATTCCTTTTGGTTTTTCCTTTCTATGGAGGAGTGGGATCAATTTTGAGATGTTAATTTATTCCCCCTTTTTATGGTTGTTTACATGTTTTTCTCCTTAAACCCATTTCTTAGTTGGTTCTCTTATTTTTTGTTGTCTTCATAGGCATGCTATTTTCGATGAATTTCTTGGGCACTCCTCTTTGATTGTGGGTATCATATTAAATCTCTTGCTAGATTCAAGGGCCAAGTTAATGTCCAGTTTTGTTGAGAAGAATATCTCTCTCTTTATATATTTAGTTGGTTTAATAATATTTATTCTCATGTGGCTGATCATGGTGTCAACAATGGGTGCCATGTCACCTTCCATGATTTTGAGTTGGGGCATATCTCCTCTTGATTCAGTGATTCTTGTAGGGCTTCAACTTGTTCTTTTGTGTCATTTTGGTTGTTGTTTCTTTGATTTTCTATTTTTTCGCTGCCATCTTTTTGTTGGCTATAGGGTAGATTTGCAAATTAAAGTTATGTCTTTGTATATCTTTCTACAATATATCACCTATGTTGGGTTTTGATTTCCTTTCAAAATGTCTTGTAAAGGATTTTAGGATCCATTTGAAACCTATTTTCACTTAATAAAAAAAATGCATACATTATGAAAAATGTAATTTGTGCACATTATATAACATGTATGAATTATTATTTTTCAAATGTAGAATTTATTTTAAACATTTTTGAAATTTCTATAATTTTTCAACCTCAAACCGTTTGCATTTTTTGTAATATATCAGTTGTGGACATGCTCTTAAAAACTATGAAATTTTCATAATTTTCCAAGGTCATAACCATTTTTTTCTTATTCTGATATGTTCCATTTTGACTCCAAACTTGAATGATAATTAATTTTTATACATTTTATTGACTATCTATCTAGGCATGCTATGAAATTCAACATATATATAAAACTCTTGTCTAGTTGTTCATCTCATTTGATGTCTTTTCCTAGATAAAAATATTGTCCATTAGAAACTTGCATTATGTCTAGATCTTGTAAAGCATTCCATTGACTACAAAATAAGATAATTTGGTGATATATGTGTGGTTGACTACAAGATTTTTCATATTGTGTTATTGTTTTTAAAAAAAAAGTTAAAGGATAATACCCAAAAAATGTATATATATATATATATATATATATATATATATATATATATGATCTCTAAAAAAATAGAGTGTGGAGGTTTATATCATATTAAACTTGAGGGATTTCTTTACATGTCAGAGAAGCATCTTTGTATAGGATAAAAATTGTATGATTTTAATAAATATTTTGTATTATAGGTATAAACATTCATAACACTTGTATTTGAGTATTTATCAAGTGCAAGTGTTATGAATGGTTATACCTATGATCCAAAGCTTCAAGCTTCAATGAACTTTAAACTTGCCACTCTAAGACTGCATACAATGGTGCCTAGAGCAATCACTGCTTCAATAGGACAAATCCAACAATAACAAACTTATAGAATGAACATAGGAAACACGTGCAACTAGAAACATGACACAAACTTCCTTTTGTCTCTGCAACAACTGATCTATTGATCAACTTCTTTCTTCTTTCTCTGCTCTGTAACTCTCTACTAAACTTTTGATTTGCTAAAATCACTTGAATGAATCTAAAATATTCCTTTTTGTCATTTTTTTCACCCTCTTTCCTAATTTCAAAAACTCACCCACCATAGTTATTGTTTCTATCTATTCTGGAGTCTATCAGGTGGTAGGTGGGCATTTGGCTCCAGGGACAAATAGCCATTGCATTTAATATTCCAACACTCCCCCTTTGTCCCAAGCCAAAAAGAAAGAATCATTGCTGATCCAAATCAACTACACCAAGACTCTCTCTTAGGTGTACAAAACTTCCAATGCCTAATAGCTTAGTAAAAATGTCTACTACCTACTGCTTAGACATACAAAATTCTATTTTGATGTCCTCCTTCTCCACCAACTCTTTGATGAAGTGATATCTGGTCTCAATATGTTTGCTTCTCCCATGGAAGACTAGATTCTTGGACAATGCAATTGAAGAGATGTTGTCACAATAGATTGTGGTTCCATTCTCTTGCCTTTTGTTCAAGTCTGTCAAGATCCTCCTTAACCAAATAGCTTGACATGCTACTGCATTTGCTGCTATGTATTCAACCTCTGTTGTAGATTGAGCAACAATAGGTTGCTTCTTGGATGCCCATGAAATTACATCCAATCCCATATGAAACATGTATCCGAAAGTGCTCTTCATATCATCTAAACTTTTAGCCCAATCACTATCAGGATAACCCACCAACTTGAAATCTTTATTTGCAATATACAAAATTCCAAATCCCTTGGTACCTTTCACATACCTTAGGATCTCTTTCTCGCTTGCCAATGGGAGTCCTTTGGTGTTTCCATAAATCTGAAAATCAAACTTCCTGCATGCATTAGGTCTAGCCGAGTTGTAGTCAAGTACATTAAACATTCAACCATACTCTTGTATAGTGTTGGATCCACTCTCTTGCTAGAGTCTTTCTTGCTCAACTTTAGACCTATTGCTATTGGTGTTGGGGTTGCCTTACTCTTCTATATTTTAAATCTCTCTAGGATCTACCCTAGATGTTTTTCTTGAGAGATGAAGATGCCATTATGCATTTGTTTTACTTCTATGCCTAGAAAGTACTTCAAGAGAGCTAGGTCTATCATTTCAAATTCATTTTGCATGACCTCTTTGAACTCACCAATTAGAGTCTTTTCATTACCAGTAAAAATTAAATCAACTACATACAAGACAACAATCAACAAATTTTCATTTTCTACCTTGATGTAAAGAGTAGGCTCACCATTGCTTTTGCTAAAGCCATTGCTCATCAAATATGAGTCAATCCTACTGTACCATGCCCTTGGATCTTGCTTGAGCCCATGAAGAGATCTCTTCAATCTATTTACTTTGTGTTCTTCACTTAAAACTTCATAACTAGGTGGCTGCTCCACATAAACTTCTTCCTTCAATATACCATTTAGGAAGGTGGACTTCACATCCATTTGAAATACCTTCCATTTGTGCTGAGCTGCAATTTCTATGACATCACACACTATTTCCATTCTTGCAACCAGGGCATATGTCTTATCATAATCTCTTCCATAATGCTATTTGTAGCCCTTGACTACCAATCTTGCCTTATGCCTATCAATCTTGCCTTCAGCATTGCATTTGGTCTTGTAGACCTGTTTCACTCAAATCACTTCCTTTTTGGGAGGCAAATCAGTTAGCTCCCATGTCTCATTCCTTTCTATAGCATCTATCTCCTCATCCATGGCCTTACACCATTTCTTCTCTTTAATAGCTTCTTCAAAATATATTGGATCACTATGAGAAAATAATGTAAAATTAACACTTTCATCATCATCTTCATACCTTTCGTCTTGGTATATCTCCCTAAGACTCTTGGTCTTTCTTGGTAACAGGGAGGAGAGTATGGGATCAGAATATGCACTACTACTACTTTGCTGACCAGCTTGGTCTTCACTGTTACTCGACACTGACACTTGGTCATGCCTAGAGGAGGTCGGCAATGATTGAGGCTGGTTGCCTTTTCTTCTATCTGCTCCTTCTTGTTTTTCATCAACATCCTCTTCATTCATAATTGGCACTTTACTTGAGGTGCTGGGTGACTCATCAATTTGTCCATATCAAGACTAATTTCCAAGAAATTCCACATCTCTTGAGAGAATCATCTTGTTGTTCAATAGGTCATATAGTTTGTATGCCTTTAATTCTGAGTTGTACCCTGTGAAGATGCACTTCACACCTTTTTCATCCAATTTCTACCTTTTCTCTTTAGGCACATGTGCATATGTAACATGTCCAAACACCCTTAGGTGTTCAACTATCCATCTTGCCCATGACCATGCTTCCATTGGAGTTCTATCACATACTATCTTTGTAGGACACCTATTAATTAGGTAAACTATTTTTGCCACAACCTCTCCCCAAAATTTAGTTGGGAGACCTTTCTCTTTCATCATCCTCCTTGCCATTTCTACAATGGTCCTATTCTTTCTTTCAGCCACTCCATTCTGCTGTGGTGTGTAGTTGGTTGTGAGCTCTTTCTTTATACCATGTTTCCTACAAAAATTTACAAAAGAATTGGAGGTATACTCCCCTCCTCTATTTGATCTTAGGACCTTGATATAGGGTCTACATTCTCTTTCAGCTTGGGTTTTGAACTCAAGAAACTTATCAAATGCTTCAAATTTAGATTTCAAAAAATAAACACGTCCTATGACTGAAATCATCAATAAATGTCATGAAATAAGTACTCCCCCCAATGGAAGTAACTTGCATAGGATCAACTAGGTCTATATGCACTAACTCTAATAGATATCTAGCCCTCCTAGAATTTCTAGAATTAAAGGAAAGCCTATGTTTCTTACCCAAAATACAAGCCTCACACTTGTCACATGAATTTTCTATACGTGGCAAAGATTCTACCATTCTTTTATTTGACAACAAATTTAGACCAGCATAGCCAAGATGACCATACTTGAGGTGCCATAGCTATGAAGGGTCTTCAATCACACTTCTTAGAACTGATTGTGTTTGAGGTGCAACATCAACTTGAGATGAGAAACATGTCTCTATCCTCAAGGGAAACATTCTGTTGTTTGTCATTTGAACTGCTGCAAGTAAGTTCTTGCTCCCATCCTTTTCATGAATGACACACGTGTCATTCTCCATTAGCACTTTGTATCCATTTTGAATGAGTTGATCAATGCTCATCAGATTGTGCTTCATACCAGTGAAAAAATACACATTTTGTATTTCCTTCTTCTCACCTTGCTTGGTGTAGACCATAATAGATCCTTTGCACACTATTGGTAGGGTTCCATTGTTACCCATTTTAATCTCATATTTGAAACTCTTGTCAGTGAATGATAACAAGGTTTCATTACCACTCATGTGGTTTCTACATCCACTGTCGAGGTACCAAACCTTAGGGATTCCTTCCTCACCAAAATTACACATGATGAGGGTAGTGGCATTATTTCCACTTCCCATATTCACATCAGCCACATTTACTTGTCCTGACTGGTCATTTTGCTTCTTCCAGAATTCACTTGCATAATGCCCATATTTATGATAGTAGTAGCATTCTACACTACTCCTATTTGAGTTGTAGTTTTTCTTACCTCCTCTTGAAGTATTTTGTGAGCTACTTGCTCCATCTGCTCCATTTGCTCTTCTTGAGCTTTCTACTACAACATTTCTTTATCTTCCATTACCTCGGCCTCTGCCTCTGGAGTTTCTGCCTAACCCATTTTTTCCTTCTCCGCCTTCTTCTTGGATTTGACTAAGCCTTAAATTATTTCTCTTGGTAAGAAGAAGATGTAGATTTGTTGATCCTATGCTCATGGGTTTGAAGAGTACCCATCAACTCATCCATTGTCAAAACAGTGAGGCCTTTTGCCTCTTCTATGGTCATGACTAAATTGTCATATTTATGAGGTAAACTCCTCAATATCTTTTCCACTATCCTCTGCTCTTGATAATCTTCTCCATTTGACTTTAGTTGGTTAATCACATTGGAGGTCGTTATTGATTCATTTTTCTCCATTTGAAGGTTCTCAAACTCCCTCATTATATTTTGTAGCTTTGCAATACGGACTTTATCAGTCCTCTTGAAGTTTGTCTTAAGGATATCCCATGCATCCTTTGCATAATTTGCTACTACAATCTTGGGGAATACTGTCTCTGTCATTGTTGCTTCAATAAGACTTAATGCCTTAGCATCCTTCATCCTTGACTCTTTCAAATGAGTCTTTTGATTATTGGTAACAGCAGCATACTGAGCTGGGTCTGTCACATCATTCAACCCATTAACTACAATCTCCCACAAATCATTTGCAACCATTATGGTTTTCATCTTCTTTTCCCATGTATCATAAGTTTTCCCATTAAAGGATGGTGGCTGCTTCCATATCTTTCCTGTATCTACTGCCATGTCAAATATCTCAAGAAAATAAATGCCCTAACTCATTGTGGATGTGGGGCCTCAAATCTCTGATACCATGTGAGAAATAAATCACAACTTTGAAAAATTTCTCGACACTAACAATTGCCGAGTGACAATTTTTCTCAACACATGAAGGTGTCGAGTGGCAATTTTGTCAGCATGTTTAGGTGCTGAGTGATATTTTCCTCAGCATGTGAAGGTGTCAAGTGACAGGTAGTAGGTGCCAAGTTAGCTCGGCACAAGAAGAATCTGAGTGAGCTCAACACACAAAGGGCAATGCTCGAAAACAATGGACGTTGAGCGAGATCGGCTCAAACTTAAAAATTATAACTTAGGGAAATTTCAACGTGAATGTTTTCACCATTAAAACTAGAGAGCCAAAGCTTGATGCTTCTAAACAAACTTCTCAGAAAATAATGAATAGAGGAACAGTAATGGATTCAAGTATGCCGGCTTGCTTTCTATTCAACTTTGATTAAATACATTACAAAATTTAAGAGCATTCAACTTCAATCAGAAAACCCTAAAATAACCCTAAACTGGTAAAACTTCAAGCTTCAATGCACTTTAAATTTGCAGCTCTAATGGTTTCCTACAATGGTGCCTGGAGAAATAACTACTTCAACATGACAAATCCAACAATAACGAACTTACAGTATGAATAGATGAAACATGTACAACTGGAAACATGACACAAACTTCCTTCTATCTCTGCAATGACTGATCTATTGATCAAATCTTTGCTAAACTTTTGATCTGCTAAAATCACTTGAATGAATCTAAAACATTCCTTTTTGTCATATTTTTCCCCCTCTTTCCTGATTTCAAAAAGTCACCCATCGCAGTTATTGTTTCTATCTGTTCTGGAGCCCGTTAGTTGGTAGGTGGGTGTTTAGCTCTAGGGACAAATGGTCATTGCATTTAATATTCCAACAATTTTGCACCAATTTATAACTTTGTTAGACAATAGATGAATTTGGTAGCAGTTTCTCTCTACATATGTCAATTCTCTTTTCTTTTTATATATCTCTCTCTATGGATATTTCTATATTTATCTCTTTTCCATCTTTATTTATCATTCTATCATACATATATATATGCATTTCTCTCTATTTATATATTTCTACTATTATCTCCCATCAAAAATGCACATGTGATTAAAATTAAGAAATTTGAAAATACAATGAATTTTGCAAAAAATTTTAGCATTTGTTCTTCATGCTCTGTATGTTTTGTAATAAAAAATAGCAAAAAAATTGAGAAAAAATTGCTATGTTTTGAGAAAATTTTCTTGAATTTTGGTGCATTTTGTCTAGAGCATAACTTGTTGTCTAAAAGACTTGGTTTTGAATCTATTCTAGATTTATGAATATTAATAACAATATATTAAACACAATAATAATAATAGTTGATCTAAAATTTAAATTCCTTAAATTTTCTAAGATATTTTTTTGGACAGGATGGAAACAATTTTTTATCATAGTGGAGGCCTATTGTGTAGAAATTTGGAAATGTTGGTGTTTTACAAAAAAACCATATCGATAGAGCCTAATCTTGCACCCACTGCATGACCTCTAAGTTTGACCTAATTTAGAAATAACTTTAAAATCCTGGTGCCCAAATTTGGCAAAAACAGACATAGCAAAAAGTGTTTATTGTGGCAGAAGCAAAAGATCTTAAGAATATCAAGATTTTGCAGTGAAAATATACGATTTACAAACTAGTTAAAAAAAGAAAAGAATTCAAATTTGAAATTCAAATACAATGAAAACATTCATCCATGAAATCAGCAATGGCACAAAATCAGCTACGGCACTTCCAAATCAACGGCCCTGATATTAGCAATTTTGAAATGTATAAGGATATCCAACTCTCCTCTCTGCTTCACAAATTGAAAACTATCTAAAAAATTGAAAGTGTAGCATTTTCATAGCATAAATGGATTGCACAGTAGAATTTTCTGGCAAGAGATCTTCAATTGGGTACATGATAATTTGCCTCGAGAAATTTGTCTGTGTAGAGGATATGTACTTAACTTCATGCTTACAAAGTCTTAGTGTTTTATTACTATTTGTGTCCATTCTTGGATGGTTTTTCTACCTTCCTCCGCCCTCGTACTATTCATGATGGTCTACATATTAGAGATGGAAGATTGTAATTGCAATGAAGGAGTTTATAATATCTTAAACATGCAAAATGAGACTAAAGGAGGAGAAATTGAAGGTTTGAATGGTACTCACCATGAAAATCAAAAAATCTCAGAAGAGGAAGTTGAATTGGAGCCTCTTCATTCCTCCCAAGACATAGAGGGCTCTAATTCTCTACAAATGGAAGAGATAAAAGCATTCGAATACAAACCAGATGCTGGTAAGGATGATGACTCCAAACCCACACAAGTAATATATTCATGTTTTTTTCATTCATATTATTTGAATAATTAATAATTACCTTACAAAGATCTCTCTCTTTGTAGATTTTAATGCTTTATTTCTTATATTTTGCAGTTTTCTAAATTGCTCAAATTTTGGATAAGAGAGAGAGAGAGAGAGAGAGAGAGAGAGAGAGAGAGAGAGAGAGAGAGAGAGAGAGAGAGAGAGAGAGAGAGAGAGAGAGAGAGCATAAATGAAGGCTAAGTGCTGCTCACTCTGAACAGTGACTCCTAAAAAGTTGCATCTGAGATATAATGTGTTTTAGGTTTTCTTCTTCTGCTCGTTTACTAATGTAAATTTGCATCTGATAATATGTTTGCTATTCTACAACTTCATCTAATGATGTTGTACTAGCTCAACATGTCTAATATGTCTTGTAAAACATTTCAATAAATCTTATTTAAGAATGGCTATCAAATGATGGTTAGTAATTATCAATGATGATTTTACTAATAAGATTAAAATTTAAATAATACTATATATATATATATTTAAATAAACTATATTATTTTATGATGTTTCGGTCTTGCATTGCTGGAAACTTGATTTTTCATGGCCTTTTTTTGAGCCATTTCGTTAGTGTAAAGACCTATTGACAGTAATTTATATTTTAAATGAAATGTTAATATTTATAAGCACTTAATATTTTTATCATTAAGTATAATTCATATTATTTATTTATTTGAACTTAAAAATTAATTTATAGATCATATTTTTAATTTTTAAAATTTAACCTTTGTCATTATCCATTCTAATTAATATTGATGTTTATATTTTTAGGGAAAGTGTTGACTCTCTCTCTCACAAAAGACATAGAACTATTGTCCATTTCTTCATTCTATTTAGTGCCTTTCTATGTGAAGTTAATTGTATATAACTTTAGTTTTAATAAACCAAATCTCTCCAAAGGTAAAAATTCAACATTGAACATCTAAAAAGTAAAAATAAAATGTGTTGTTGTAATTGGTTGTAGAGAAAGCCTTGCACTCACCAAGACTTGATTTTTGATAGACTAATTGAAAACCTTTCAATTTCAATATTAGTTTTGATGAAGTGATTTTATAGATTTTAGAAATTGACTTAACTATTAGAAATGAGTACCATCAATCTTTGATATTTACCCATTATTAATAGATATGTTGATGGAGTATAAGGTCTAAATTTGTTCATGTACTCAGTTTCTCACTTTTTTATTTACAAAATTAAATAATGGTTGCACAATTTGGAATATTAATTTGTGGGGCAATTTGTATGTGTTCAGCTAAATAAAAGATACAGAAAATAAACTAAAACTAAAAACTAAAAGTGAATCAAAAGATGCAAGAGTGGAGACTGAGTTTATAGTGTTTCATCCAACTAATGTGGACTACATCCACTCTTCAACTAGGGGAATTTATTTTATTCAAATAAATCACAAGTTATAATGTTCACAATATCATCAACTATCTTTTCTATTCTACATCAATAACATTCAATGGAAGATGAAATGGCTAAGAAGAGGAAGAGTCAACAATGATTGGACTGGACATTCAGAGTCGGTACATATTCCCTTGTCAGAACCATTACAATATCCCACTTGAAGTCTAATCAGTGCAACACAGAGATATTCCCTACTTGGAATTCTTATGGCTATGTTGTGACAATGTCAATAGAAGCTCTATAGAATTTGAACTTCTCTAGAGGTACAACTTTTGTAAGAACATCAATCAAATTAATCTATGTATCAATCTTCTCTAAGTTTAGCCTTCCCTCTTCAACAGCATGATGGATGAAGTGAAATATAGGTTATATATGCTCTGTGTGACTATGGGAAGCTGAATTTTCAGCCAAATGAATGGCACTCTTGCTATCAGAAAATAGAGTAAAGTTGGATTGTTGAGATCCTAGCTCTCCAAAAAACTAATGTAACCATATCAACTCTTTAAACCCCTAAATAAGAGAAATATATTTGGCCTCAGTAGAGGGAAGAGAAACAACTTGTTAGTTATGAGAAGTCTAGCTAATTTCTGCATGATAAAAGTAAAAACATAGCCTGTTGTAGACCCCCTTTTATCAAAATCTCCAACCATATCAAAATCAACATATCTACAAATATAAGGGATCTTAGTGTTAAAGCATCAAACATGAGAGGAAGTGCCTCACAAATATCGAAAAATCCTTTGAATTGCTTGCTAGTGATTTTTACCTAGATTACTCATAAAACCACTTAATACTCCCACTGCATGAGCAAGATCTGGTCATGTGCTAACTATTGCATTCATTAAACTCTCAACTATTGAAGAATAAGGAATACCATCCATCTCATGTTTTTCTTCTAGAGTGGAAGGACACATCTTTGAAGACAACCAAAAATCGTCAGCCAACAAAGTGGCAACGAACTTAGCATTTGCATATTAAAATTTTCTAAAACTTTAAGAGTATAATTTTCTTGAGATAATAAAATTTCTCTTTTATGTCTATCATATAGTATATCTATCCCAAGAATCCTCTTCACTGCCCCTAAATCTTTCATGGAAAAATGAAGAGCCAAATGCATCTTTAGCTCTTGAAAAACTCTCATACTATATCCAACAGTCAACATATCATCAACATACATTAGCAAAATCACAAGCTCACTAGTAGGAAGCCTTTTGTAGTAAAAACATGATTCTAATTCATAGCATGTAAAAACTCTCTAAGTCATGAAGTTATCAAATTTTAAATACCATTGATATAGAGTCTACTTCAGCCCATATAGGCTCATTTTTAATCTGCAATATAAATGTTCCTACCCTATTTTAAAAATTCTTCTGGCTGCTCCATATGAAATTCCTCCTCAATATCCCCATGTAGAAATGTTGTTTTAACATCAAGTTGCTTAAGCTCAAGATCCCAAGTTACTACTATGCCCAAAATCAAATAAATGGTTTGCATCTTTACCATTGGAGAGAAAATCTCATTAAAATCCACCCCTTTTTGCTAAGCGAATCCCTTTACTACCAATCTCACCCTGTACCTCTTTTGTCCTCTATCTTCCTCTATTATTTGATACACCCATTTACTTTTAAAAGCTCTATGATTTGGGGAAGAGGAACCAAATCCCAAGTCTAATTGGTATGTAGAGACTCTATTTAATCTTTCATAGCATCCAACCAATGCATCAAATTTACATCACTGTAGGCCTCTTTAAATGTTTTTGGTTCTTCCTGATCATAACATAGAGAAAATAAAACTTCATAATCATCAAATTTGTGAGGATATTTTTGATCTCTTGCAGATCTCCTTTGTTGTGAGACTTCACTGATATCTTCTATATGTGCAACTTGAGAGTTAATGCCAATGCCTTGTTCAATGATTTGATCTATGTTTCCAAATTCAAATTAGACACTATCAGTCCCCTATTGCAAAACATGACTTAATCTTTTCCATGTAGATCTTTGGTACATCTTCATGCATTAACATTGTTCTTTTGATATCAACTATTGTTCTATTCTTCCTTGCTGCAACATCATTCTTCTGAGGAGCTTTTTGAGAAAACATATACCTTTTATTTCATTATCTTCACAATATTTCATAAACTAATGAGATTTGAATTCACGTCCTCTATCTGATCATAGATAATCTAGGCTTCATCTTGATTTCTTCTCTACTAATGTTCTAAAAGATTTGAATTGACCAAATGCCTATGATTTCTCTTTAAGAAATATCACCCATGATGTCATTCTTGAATAGTAATTAGTAAACAAGATGAAGTATCTATCATAATTATAACTTTTTTTTCTCTCATGGGACCACGTAGATTGGTATGCACTAAATCAAGTATATTAATTTATGAAAAAGTCTTTCTTTTGAAAGATGAACTAGTTAGCTTACCAAAGTTGGGATTCCTTATAGTACATGTTGAGTTGTCTAGCTTCACAAGTTGTGGCATCCCTCCTACTAAATTAACCTTGCTTACTTTCACCAAGCTATCAAATTTTACATGGAAAAAACTTATATATCATTGTACCAATTAGTTATCTTCTACTTTAGAAACTAAACAATTGTAAATAGTATTGTTCAACTCAAATAAGTTGCTTTTATTTTTTCATCCAATGGAAATATCATCACATACTTTCCAATGATTCTACATAATCCACCTTTGGACTTCACTTTGTAATATTTATCATTAAATTGTCCCATACTCAATAAATTATGTGGTCCACCTTCAACATAATAAACATTGTTAGTGGTTCCTTTACCATTAAACAAAAGTGTATTTAACTCTTACCAAACATGGTGAACTATTACCAAACCTTATAACCCCTCCATCACATTGATTGAGTCTATTGTACTTACTTTTGTCACCAATCATGTGATGTGAGCACCCATTGCCTATGATCAAATCATCATTCACTCTCTTGTGTTACATACATGCTTTCTCCTCTTCTTTGTCTTATGCAGGGGAACTATCTTTTATTACAAAAAAGACAATTTATTCTTCATCATTATCATCAAAATATTCATCATTTACCCCATCATATACAACCACATAGAATTTTGTCCTTCCTATTTACTTCTTGTTTATGTCCTTTTCTTTATGTGGTTCTCCATTCAAGTGCCTAGTAGCAATTTTACCAATCTTTTTACATGAAACATGTATTAAGGGTAGTTTTCCTTTGTGCTTATCGATTCCTCTAGGTAGCCTTCTTTCTGTAAATGCTTCAAGTTCTCTTTATTTTCTTGGTTCCTTCAAGAGAGCATCAATATCCCAGAAAGACCTAACAAATTATTAGATTAAGACACAACCTCCTTACCCTTCCTTGAGGAATCACTTACAATAGAGGTTGCAAAGGTAGTTTTAACCTTTGGAATATTGTTTTCATAGTTGCTAATCTCAAAATAACTGTGTTTATCAATTAGTACATCAATAGACACTTTCTCAAAAATTCCTATTTCATTAATAGTTGGCACTCTAATGGCATACAAATGCACCAAAGTTCTTAAAAGTTTCTTAGTACACCTTCTTCCTCCATGAAACCACCTAAACTATTTTAACTTAGCAACCTCATATTTGATTCTAGCACAATATTGAGTAATGTTTTCTCCTTCTACCATCTTCATGTCTTCATACTCACCTCTATTTCTTTTGGATCTTATATTTTACAAGTGCTTAACACCTCCATAGATTTTTTTCAATTTCTTCTAAACTTCAAAAGTAGTTCTAGGAACTTTTACATCTATAAATTCTTAATAAAAAAGGGGACATACAATATCTTTTTCTACTTGTGTATTCTCTTTCTTCTCCACCTAATTTGTAAAAAGTGTTCCTTATGGCATGGTATACTTATTATTGACATGCTTCTAGTATTCATCACTCATTCTTCTTATATATGATATGTCACATCATCCCATACTAGGTAATCATCCTCCGTGAACTTGGGGTCTTCTCTTTTCAACATCTTAATACTTGGCTCATTTAACTCAAGTGGTTGGGCTTATCATCAAGAGGACCTATACTCTAATGCCAGTTCTCAAAATAATCAAGCCTCGAGATGACTGAGAGAGGAGTAAATCATTAATCTACCATAAATCAAATTCATATCTGATAAAATAATTCCTTTAATCATTCACCACAAGCATGCAATCAGAAAATTTAACTTGTAAAGAAATATGCAACAATAAATAATCATCCAAAAAAATTAACACATAATACCAAGATTTTTTCTCATGGAAACCGAATTTGGATAAAACAACGGTGATATTAATTACCATGAAAGTAAATGAACTCTTCTAAAGTATGCTATATTCATATCTTAGGATTTTTAGGAGCTTACAATAAGTTTGGTTAAGGATAGACCTTAGTTGGAGCCTCTTGGTTAAGCAATTTTTCTCTAGCCATGTTAGGATATTTACCATGTTAGGAGTAGCCTTGTGAGATGATTTAAAACACTTGCTAAAGTGTCACCCTATAAAAGGCTTTACAAATAAGATATGTTAGGATCTACCTAATTGAGGGTTTTTTTATTTTTGCAACTATTAGGAAACAAAAATTGAAATGATTTCGTGAATAATATTACCGACTTTCTTGAATAGACCCAATTAATCTCATACTACTCAGTCACATGAAAAT
This sequence comes from Cupressus sempervirens, assembly GCA_028749045.1. Lineage (NCBI taxonomy): Eukaryota > Viridiplantae > Streptophyta > Pinopsida > Cupressales > Cupressaceae > Cupressus > Cupressus sempervirens. The sequence goes on from CM053787.1 coordinate 738,759,349, forward strand.
ACACCTCCTTTTTGAATCACACAACTTGATTCATGATCTAGCATCATTGTACACATGAATGTTGCACTTTTCTCTTCCATTTTTTTAAACAAAATATATTATTGATATATTACATCAATTAGGTCATTTCTTCTACGTTAAAAAAGAATTTTTAAATTTAAATTCCATCCATATAATTCAATGATAAAAAATTAATTATTCTCATCTTGCACTATTATCATTATTTGATTTCACAATGATTTGACAAGAAAGTCAAAACATATTACACTTCCCTAGGTTCATGCACTAGCTTTTTTATGAGTCTTTGATCAAATTGAACAATACAAGTTGAACCTAAGTTTTCATATCATCATGGGCATGTTATTACAAATCCTTCAATCATTAATCAATTATATAAATCAATTTTTCTTTATTGGACAATAATCTAAATGATTATTCTTCATTTTCCTTCACAGTTAGACATCAAAATCCTATAGCTATGTCCATTGATCAGTAAACTAGTTGTGACTACAACAACAATTCAATAACATACTAAAGTGAGCTTTTTGCTTTCTTGGTTTTGATTGTGTAACAAAAAAAACTCTACACAATCAAAATCCTGTAAGCAAAAAGCTCATTTTCATGGATTGTGGAAATCTAATACATATAACATACTAAAGATAAAATATATCCAATCACAACATTGGATTCCAATTTTTTAGATCACAGTGATCAAATCTTTATCTTTATTCCTACACTACTATGTACCAATTTTCTACCATCACCAATTAGTCTATAACTTGAACAATACTTAACATGAACTTGTGTGATTGTAGAGTAGGATATAGAATGTATCTAGAGGGTAAAAGGACAAAGTTGTGTCACCTTTTAGGATAACTTATCAAAACGATTGAATTTGAGTATTTCTATACAAAAAATTATTTTTTCTCAAACATATGATCTAGATAAATTCATTCTAGCTAAGTTATTTATGGTCTCACACTTTTCCAATTGGAAATTTGTATTAAATACATGTTTTATACTAGTTTGTATCCAATTACTAAAGAAATAAAATTATTTCACAAAATTGGCATTCCAATAACTTTTACTATTTTATCTTATATTTTTTTACTAAAATATAAACACCATTTTATAGACCTCAAAGTCAAGAATATTTTCATATAAATTTTTTTAAAAAATTATAAGGAATTCTAGAGAAGAGAGTCCTCTTTTAGAATGTATATATATATTTTTGGTTAGAATAGGAATAGATTTGTTTTTAAAAATGTGTGGGAGATGAAAACTATTGATTTTAGGTGAGTTGAAATTTGAATCACTATAAAAGAAAAAGTATAAGTCTAAAGTCATTTTTTTTTTTTATTGTTCTAGCTATGTGTTATCTATAACATAGTCTAAGTTGAAATGGACATAATTTTATTTCCATATAGTTTTATGATGGGAACTAAACCCCTATTTTCAGCATTTTTTAGCAACTAAAAAGTTGACTATAAAATTAGGAAAACTATCATTTCTTATTCCAAATAATTACTTAAAATTATAATTTTAAACTTCAACTATTTCTACACATTTCATTAGTTTACTTCATTTTCAAATTCCAAATAATAATACAAGTTCCATGTCATTGAAGATGAAAAGTTATAATTTTGTTAGCCTTTTCCTTTACAAAAGAGTGACACAGGTTTGTGCTTTTACCCTACAATCTATGTGCATGATGTGCACCATATTTTACATCGTAACTCTCACTTCACCAATTCAATCAAAGACCAAGAACATTTAGAACATAAACACCTAAGTTGACATCAATGACAATCAATATAACTAACAGGGCATGAAACAACACATGTTCTAATCTCATCAAGATCAATTATGCCAAAAATGTGTGTATCTATATAGGCATTCTATTGGATCAAAATCTATCTGAGAATTGACAACCTTTAATATTGGTAAGTTAACACATGTTACAATCCTTTGAATATCTATTACAAAGGTCAAGTGTCAAGTGTCAAGTGCTTCATTTTTTGGATTTTTTAGTAGATTCATAGCTCTCTTCAATTTCTTCCCTTCAAGACTTCTATCTAGAGGTAAAGTGGTCTTTCATGTGCCCTATGTGGTGTTTTTTAACACTCTTTGGTTGGAGGGTCATATTTATATGCTTTTCCTTTTGTACTTAGCTCATATTGAGGTGGAGATTTCATCTATGGAGATGGTGATATCTTTAAGGGAAAAGTTGACAATGGGAAGGATATGTTTTCTTTTTTTGTTGATTATTGGAAGGAGGGATGGTTTTTAAAAATATTATTCCTTGTGGTTTTCCATTTCTATGGAGGGTTGGGATCAATTTTCAGAGGTTAGTTTCTTCCCCCTTTTCTACATATATGATGCATTCTTATGGTGGGTTAGGTTTTTCTACTTAAACCCATTTCTTCTAGTTGTTTCTCTCCTTTTTTCTTAGGCATGATATTTCCCATGAAGTTCTTGTGCCCTCCACTTTGATTTTGGGTACCATATTAAATCTCTTGCTAGCTTTCAGGGCCAAGTTAATATCCAAGTTTGTTGAGAAGAATATCTCTCTCCTTTATAGATTTGGTTTAATAGTATGTATTTTCATGTGGTTGATCATGATGTCGACAATGGGTGCCATGTCAGTTTCCACAATTTTGAGTTGGGGGGTATCTCCCCTTTATTTGGTGATTCTTGTTGGGCTTCAGCTTGTCCTTTTGGGTCCTTTTAGTTGTTGTTTATTTGATTTTCTATTTTTTGGTTGCCATCTTTTTGTTGGCTATAGACTAGATTTGTATATTAGTGTTATGTCTTTGTATATCTTTCTATAGTGTATCACCTATGTTGGGTTTTGATTTCCTTTCAAAATGGCTTGCAATGGATTTTAGAATCCATTTGAAACCTATTTTTGCTTAGTAAAAAAAATGCATATATTATAAAAAATATAATTCATGCACATTATATAACATGTATGAATTATTATTTTTCAATGTAGAGTTCATTTTAAACATTTTTGAAATTTCTATAATTTTTCAACCTCATATCTTTTTCATTTTTTGTAATATATCAGTTGTAGACATGCTCTTAAAAATTGTGAAATTTTCATAATTTTCCAACCACAACCATTTTTTTTCTTATTTTGATATGTTCCATTTTGACTCCAAACTTGAATGATAATTAGTTTTTATATGTTTTATTGACTATCTATTTAGGCATGCTATGGAATTCAACATATATATATATATATAATTTGTCTAGTTGTCCATCTCATTTGATGTCTATTCCTAGATAAGAATATTGTCCTTTAAAAACTTACATTATGTCTAGATCTTGGGTATGTGTAGGATCATGGTGTGCCAAAAAGTGCTGATTTGAAAAATTTATAGTTTTGAAATATCTTAAACTATTTCAAAATCTATTCCAATTTTTTTCCCACCCACCCTGATGCTAAATGGAAACAATTAATATCTTTATAAGGTCTACTATATCTTTTGATACCAAACCTATATGGTCAACTTTAAAAACATCCTAAAAATGTTATTTTGGCCTATTTTTATGTGATTTTTACTTCAAACATGTAGCTAACAACTTTTTGTTCACCAAAATTTGATGAAATGATAAACATTTCTTAAGAATGTTCTTATCTTTCCATAAATGTAAAGTTTGTCAAATTATGACTTTAGTAAGTAATTATTACTTATTTTCTAATGAAGTTACGTATAAAGTGTTGACTAACACAATACTTGAAAAAAACTATAACTTTCAAATGGCACAACATTTTTTAAATCGAAAAAATGCATCACATTCTATGTTTCTCCTTATATAAGAAAAAAATGAAAATTTGAATTTTGTAGAGTTTTGAATTAGTTAAGGTGGTCAGACATGAGAGTTTTTTATTCCAAAAATACTAAAGTCAAAAATTAATTAATTATTATTTATTTAGAATAAAAATACACAAAAATATTTTTCACATCCAGGCATGAGTCTACTACTTATATCGAGAATATTATTAAACAATATTATCATTTGATTTTGATTAAGGTGGTCTGACATACTTCTACTTCTTATTTTTGTTCTAAAATTTTTGTAATATTGAATTAAAATTCAAAATTTTGACCAATCAATTTTTATTTTTTTGAGATAACTCCTAGTAGTTTAGAAACTAGATTCAATTTTCTAAAGATTCTTTTCTCTCAATTTTTTGATATAAAGTTAATAACAAGCAGAAAATTGCACATCAAGTTGACATAAGCCAATTTTTTGAAAAAAAATTTGCCACTTAAGAGCATACTTTGGTTGACCATGATCCTGCACATACCCTCTTGTAAATGATTCCATTGACTACAAAATAAGATAATTTGGTGATATATGTGTGGTTAACAGTAAGATTTTTCATATTATGTTATTATTTTGAAAAACAAAGTTAAAGGATAATACCCAAAAAATGTATTTATATACATGCACATGTGTGTGTGTTTGTGTCATGATTTTTCATATAATTTCTAAACAAATAGAGTGCGGAGGTTTATATCATTTTAAACTTGAGAAATTTCTTTACATGTCAGAGAAGCATCAATGTATAGGATAAAAATTCTATGATTTTAATAAATATTTTGTATCATAGGTATAGCCATTCATAACACTTGCATTTGAGCATTTTGTGTCATTTGGAAATATGATGATTTCATTTTGCTCTTGTGTTTTGCAGTTTCATGAATTACTAGACTATTGGCAAAAGAAAGAGACAAATTGGATATAGCTCATTTTTTTCATACTATGTGTTAAAAATGGAAATTTGTATTTTTTGAAAAATATTTTATAATTAATATTGATCAACAAGAACTTTTTGATGTGAAAGATACTTGAAGGATATATTATTATGTTAAAACTAATAATTTAAAATTTAAAATTAGTATCCATTTTTATATGGAGAAGTATCTAAAGATAAATAGTGATCTATGTATCTTTTCTAGACTTTTCTATTTATAAATAAATTTATCATAACTTGTGAATGGTTTTAAATAATTTAAATATAATGTATGATTTTTCATAGCACAAGATGTTTAAAAAATCTTATAGACAACATATTTTACTATAGTTCTTTAGTTATTTTATAACAAAATAGAAAAATGATATATTTATATTCTATAGAATTGTAAGAATTGACTTTGGAGATGACTACATATAATAGAAAAATAAATAATTGTTATAGGTATATCTATAAATATATTTTATAATTTAGTAGCAGCACAGGGGTGCTAGCCTATAGTACAAAAGGAGTACTCTATAGATGCATTAATAACACATAACAACATTGAGAACACAAAGAACATTGAATTATAGAACAAAAAACTTTCCTCTATTGAGAACTAACTTTAGTAAAAAAGAGTACCACCACTTATCATCAAACAAAAGTCTAGTTAAGTAACCATCAAAATCTTTCTTAAGAATGAAATTAAGTTTAAATTGTATACCATGCTAGTTTCCATGCGGGACTATAACTAGAGGCCACCATATTAGTTTTAGAAAAAACATTAAAATCAACAGTATAACAACTGGCCCTAAACCTAGTCAAATTAGCATGATTGTAGCATATAAGATGGACCATAAATTTCATTTCTCTAATCACTTAGATAGTAGAACATGTGCCCATTATTCACTTAGAAACTTTAAGAGTTCCTAATCATCATCCTCAACAACTTGGTTACTTCTAAAGGCCTTACCTTGTAGCAGATAGTGTCATGATGCAGGCATGCATAATCTTGAGTGCAAACTTGCTCACATCCTTCATATAAGGAGGTTGTTCATTATTGTCAAAGCATCCATAAGCTACTTGACATACACTTCTAGAATCACAATTTGACACTTGATTATACCCACCACACTACTAACATCAAGGTTTCCTTTATCGAGCCCATTGACCACCACATTGCTCAAATTTAGTAAGGGGGCATGGGGATGGGGTTTTAAGCATTCACCGACAACCAAGGGGAGGTGGGATTATTAAGGGGAATTAGAAAATGGTTCCTTATTGGACTCAAAGTTTCCTTGTAGGAGTCACCATCCAACTCACTCTTAGTAGCCTTCTTACTATTTGTTTTAGTCAAGTCTTTTCATTTTTCATTATTCCCCACTCCTTACAGTACTACATTTTGCACCAATTTTTGATAGCAATTCATCACTTTGTTATACAACATATGAATTTTTCATTTTTGAATGGGCATCAAAAGTTTTGACAAGGACCAATATTCATCAGATGCCTGATGCCTTCTTTCATAAGTAGGCTATGGGGAAGTCAAAGCCATGAGATTAACTTAACTAACAAAAAACTAACAACATTATTGTTGGGAGTATGACATCCTCATTGGAAAAACTTTTGGCATGTGTTAATATTTTGATAGTATGTAGTTGAAGTTACGATAACAATTCCATCAGGTGTATGCCATCATCATCACAATACACATAAAATATTATCAAACATTGTCTTCACAATTTTTATGATTTGTGCATAGTATAATTGTTTCAGGAAAATGATTTGGGAATTAATAATGTTCATGTTGGTAGTGGTATAATATTCTACAACCATAAACTTATTTTTTTAAGTTTGACTACAAAATGTAGAAATATTCTTAAATAATGCACAAATGATTAGATGAGGAGTTCTAATTGTACAAGTGGCATATATATAGCTTAAAGTCACAATATTGTATTGAGAATCCACTTAAAGACATTTGCGCAAGAGATTTCATCAATCTCTTGCATAAATGTCTTTAAGTCGATTCTCATTCCAATATTGTGACTTTAAGCTGGACATTCGCTACTTGTACAATCAACATTCCTCATCTAATTATTTAAGCACTATTTTAGAACATTCCTCATCTTTCTTAGTAATACATATTCACATTCATAGATCCATGATGTGGTTTTAGTCTAGATCTATTGCATTTATTGAGATTTCCTACATTCTTCAGTCCAAATTCAAAATTGACAATACACAAGCATTACAAAATTCATATTGACAAGGGTTTCTTCAAGAAAAGTGCATATTTACATTTTTATCACTTCCTTTCATAATTTATATTTCAATTTCAAAGTTGATTCCTCAATGTAGGGCTTGAACAAGGAAAGTGCTAATCGAACTAAAATAAAAACCAAGTTGTATTGTGTGCAAGAGCAGGATAGTAATTGCAACCACAGATCTAGAAATTACTTGCTAAAACATTGCCAAAGAAGTTGGGTCAACTTTGCTAGTGTGTCCTAGGAATATATCCATCTTCCCATAAAGTGTTTGGGAAAAATTAAACATAACTATAATAATAGACAAAATGAATAATAACTACAACCCATTAACATTTATTGTTAAACCATGTTGCAAATAGCTTATTAAACCACTATATCCCAACATTAGTGCAACCTATTTATAATCATTGTTAACCCATAAAGCATAAAGTTTATTAAACCCTTATACCCCAACAATTTTGTAATAAAAACCAATAGTACTTGTAAAATGCGAATCTAGTATATAACACAGATGTATGCTTGGGAGATGACAAAATGTGAATAATGATGCTTGACAACTAAAAACAATCAAGTTTCCTTCAGTGTGAACATACCAGTAACACTATAACACAAGAATGTGATATACTTGAGGTTAATAGTTTGAAGGAACACAATAAATCATGTTAAAAAACACAAAGCAACCAACAATAATCATTTGAAACTAAAGACACACAAAAAAAAGGTAGTGGAGGTTTGTTTTAGCAAACAAGTAGGATGAACCCACAATTCTAGGTACCACTTTTATGGCATGAAGGAAATCATGAAACAATGGAAAATTTCCATTTTCAATTTTACATATGTTCATATGAACCTAGGAAGCATGTTCGTGTGAACATCTAAGATTTCTATGTTCGTACAAACATCTTTGGTTTAAGTAAGGTATGTTTACAAGAACATTCCTAATTAATATGTTCCCACGAACATATTTTAATGGTGACTTTGAGATTTGAACACCATTTTTATGTTTTTCCTATTCATTTTTACGACGAGGTGAATTTGATTTGGACATTAGAGTGAACATATTGGATTGGTAAGAGAGCTATGCTACTTTGCGTCATTCTCCTCTAGGTTTTGGTTGTTATGCTATTTTAGGTATGTTTATATCTTATTATTTGAATGTTTTTATGTTTTTTATGTTTTCAAAACATATTTTCATGTTAATTTAATATTTTTATTATTTATTTATGCCAGTTAATTCTATTAATTTACTGTTTATAATTTTTTTGTATTTTTTAGTTATATATGAGTGTTATTAGAAAATACATTAGAAATTATTTAAAAAAACATTAGTGTAGAATATATGAAAATTTAGAAAAGTTTAGTGTTAAATTAGATAAATATTAGAAAAATAATAGCCTAGAATATTAGAAAAACATTAGAAAATATTAAAAAAATGTTAATCTAGAATATCAAAATAATATTAGTATAACATTAGGAAACAAATTTAGAAAAATATTAGTTTTATTAGAAATATATTAGAAAAACATTACATTTATATTTGAAAAACATTGGAAAATATTTTTGAAAAGATTAGGCTAGAAAATATTAGAAAAATATTACAATATATTAGAAAATATTTTAAAAACAATACTGTAGAATATTAGAAAAACATTACAAAATATTTTTAAAATTAGTATAACATTAGGAAACAAAATTTGAAAAAATTAGTTTGATTAGAAAAGCATTAGAAACAATATTACATTTATATTAGAAAAGTATTAGAAATTATTAAAAAACATTAGTGTATAATATTAGAAAAATATTAGTTTAGCATTAGGAAAAAAATTCAGAAAAAAATTAGTGTTGAATTAGATAAATATTAGAAAAACAAATATTAGAAGAACATTAGAAAATATTAAAAAATCTTAATCTCGAATATGAGAAAATTATTAGTATAACATTAGTAAACAAATTTAGAAAAAAATTGTAGGAGAGTCTTTGCAAAATGATGAAATCTATGAATTACCCAAAGAAAAATTCATTCAAACATAGTCATGGAAACAAATTCACCCCTCTCCATCATGTGAACTAGTACTAGAAGAAAGAAGTAGGCACTCTGCAAAGAAAAATTAATTGAAGTTCTCTCTTCGTATCAGCAGGAACAAAAAATCAGCAAACCTAAAACAAATAGCTTTGAAAACCTAATTCATCTCTATGCAGAATGAAATGCAATGATCCAAGAAACCCAGAATAGCAAAAATGAAAATGGATGGCAGATTGCTCAAAACAAGAAGAGCTATAAAGGGTGCATATCATCATATAACAAGGAAGACAAAATGGTTTAGAGAATGCAAAATCGAAAAGATTTCTTCACTAGAACAAAATATTGAAATTTGGAAGACCTAAATCTTAGATCGAGGATGATCAACCATAAAAAGGAAATGGATCAACCTAAATTGATTTCTAAGCCCATCAGTATACTATTAGGCCCATCATTGATCAATATACGAGCATGAACTTAAAAATATGATTCTCAAGTATCCATCTCCAAAAATAATGCAAAGAAGGGAGAAAACCCTTTCGCAAGAAGCAATTACTCCAAACAAACAAAGGATCCCTAATCTAGGGCACCCAACCAAAATCAAGAACATCGACACTATAATCATTAGCTACATTCACATTGAAGCTAGATGGTTGGAATGCACTAAGGGGTATGTGCACCAAGTTGTGGTGCCAAAAATATGACACTTGATTTTTATTTTTTTTGCAAATAGCATACGTGCTTTGAAAAAGAAAATAATTTTATAAATGGGCTACAAACGTCTGGCCCATTTTACCATTGCATTTGGTTTTTCCATTTCTCACAAATAAAGCACACATGAATTGAAGAAGTCAAAGAATTTTGTCACCCACCTCCTCAAAATGCATCCTTGTCATTGAAGTTTGAGATCAAGATCATGTAGTGTGTTTTCTACTCTTGTTTTTGTATTGTTTTGTAAGTTTTTTGGATTATTTTGTAAGTTTTTTCGTTGTTTTGTAGGTTTTTTCAATTTTTCTTTAAATTTGTTTATTTATTTTGATTGCAATTGGTTTCTTCTCAAGAAATGTAAATAATCAACCACCAAATCCCCAGTCATATCAATAAAATCAAAACAAAAACTCTCCACAAGATCCTAACCAAAACCCTCGACAACAAGAGCAAGAAATTCTACAACCTGCACTGATTGGAAGACCTCCTCCTGGCACCCAAGACAACATTATGAATGAAATATAAAGAGGGAAAAATGAATTAGAATCACTGATTGGTAGGTTGAAAGCTTGTGGACAAACCAATCCAATGAGAGCATAATTGGCATCCTCTCTCAAGTCCATTATGACCCATGTAGCTTATGTTAGTGATTAGTTGGATATTTGACATGCTAAGAGGGATGAAAAAAGAAGATATTATGCAAACAAATTATCATATCAAAATGTAAAAAAGAAAGAAAGAAAAACATAGGATTTGTGCATTGTTTAAAAAGCCTAGTGAACAAAATATTATTAGAGAAACAATTAAAAGGTTCCCCATCCATTGGTGCAAACATGATGGTATTAGAAATAACTTTTGGGATAGATGGTGGATGGTATTTGATGCCACTGCTTGCAATAATCACAAGGTCCCAATGTATTTCTTAAAGAAATTGTATTGTGAATTTTTCCTTGGGGAAATCTTGAATTAGTTTGATATATTAGAATCTCAGGGTAGAGGTGGGGGGTCATCATTTGAGAGGTCAAGTGCATGTCATGGACCTAATGTAGTTAGGGCACCTATTGTCAAGCCACAGGGTGAGCATGTGATTATTCCTTTAGTTGTGAAGGAACATGTAGAGACAAGCACTCTAGGGACTATTAATGCTTTGATGCAGACCATCATTCATTACACAAGTCCATTAGTTGAGGAGGAGCCTTTTGTGCAATGCAATCACATGTGCACATCATGTGGATCTTTATGCACATTTCGTAGTCATGCTAGAGATAGTATGGATGATGGGCTAATTACTGATCAATTCCTGGGTCAGACATTTGATATTGACACACAAGTAAATTACAATTATAATTACTAATTTGATCACATTTTTTATGTATAGTGAATGACTAATTATTTATAATGTATTGAGATTGTTTAAAATTTAGGATAAGAATGTTGTTAGCCCTGCTAGAGATCCCTTGGCCCCATTTTTTGTCTCCTTGACGAGTCCAGAGGCATGTATTGATTTAATCATTTAAATTAATACATATATTTATTAAGTAATTATATGAATAATTGAAAAAAAAAAAAAATTATATCTGTGCATCAGTTCTCTACTGGACCATCAACATTCACTAGGGACTTCGAGCATAGGCGTGATATGTAATTCATAGAGGTATATTTTTTTCATGTTAATTTAATTCATTTGATTTTATTTGTTTTATGTTTCATGTTAAATGTAACTTGTAATATATGACATGCAACTCTTAACATCTGAGACTCCTCCTCATCTTTACCAGTCCATCGATTATGAAGTTGTGCAATGATGGCTAGTTCAAAGCGATTGACTGAGGTATGAAAGAATTTTCTTGGTTTTAGTCAATTTTTATAATAATTAGTATCAAAATTTCTAATATTATTTATAAGTGATTATATTGACTGAATTGTGTTAGGGCCTTGTTACACCCAATTGTCCGCAAGCCTTTGAGGTGGATGTATAGAGTGACTATTTGATGGTAGTAATAAAATAATTAATTTTGTGTGTACATATATTTTATTTCAATGTATAATAATTATTGACTCATATCTAATTTTTTTGTATCAACTCAAGTTAGAGAAGAGCCTAAACAAGAGGATGAGTGAGTATGTGAGGAAAACTCCATCATCCCCATCATCTTCCTCCACATGACGAATGAAGACTACTAGGGATTTATTTCCTTTCCCTTGTGGGAAGGAGAAGATATAGTTGATAATCACACATGTATAGGCATTAGTGGACATATATGTTGGATTTTATGTCAGTGGACATATTTGATATACATTTGATGTATATACGACATTTTATACTTGATGTATGACATATATTTGATGCATGCCATTATTAGACTTATGACATTATTGGTTAATAGATGATATGTTTGTTCATGTATGACATTATTGGTTACTATAATATATTATGTGTTTGTTAATTATGACATTATTGGTTATCATTTTATATTATATGTTTTTTCATGTATGACATTATTGATTATCATAATATATTATATGTTTGTTTATGTATGACATTATTGGTTATCACAATATATTATATGTTCATTCATGTATGACATTATTTGTTATTATAATATATTATATGTTTGTTCATGTATGATGTTATTGGTTATCATAATATATACCTTGTTTTTATTGTTTACATTTTAAGTACATTTCATGTATTTCATTTTAATGTAAGTTGCATCTAAATTGATGCAGAGTGCTCACACCAAAAGCTAGTGGATTCCTAGCAAGAACACTTTTAAGAAGAACTAGCTTTCCCACCATCATAAGTGTCTTCAAATACTATTTCCAACTTGGTTACAACATTGAACAAACTTCTACCCAACTTCACAAAACTACTTGATCACTTTCCCTATTCAAGACTTGAGAAGCAATAAGGGAAAAATGAGCAAATTTGAGAAATGGATCATAATTAACTTCTTGCTTCAAACTAACATCTTAGACACATCAAGGAACACCTAATAACTATCTTACTGATTTTAGTCTATCATCTATTCCATCCTTCTAAGATATTATTCAACATCTTATGAGTGAAAACAATCTTCCAACATCCTATGACTGTATTTTCTTTGTAAAAACATGTAATTTGCTGATTTTTAGACAACTCTTCACAAAGGGAAGTGATCATGTTTCAACCAAGAAGATTATTAACATCTTCTAATAATTCCATTTAGTGATAACATGCAGCTATATTAGGTGATGACTCTCAAAATACTTATTGAGTCAACTTATTAATAGAAACAACAAAAAAAGGAAAATCTTTAAGACTAAGACAACTTGGGTGTATAGGTGATCTCAAGTTCCTTTACCTTACAAACAAGGATTACCTTATTACCATAAAAAAATAGCATGTTCAAAATGATGTGTATGATCACTCATTTACCTTCTATCACGAGTCTCCATCATTGGATAAGATGACATATCTAGTTACCATAGTCAAAGATCGCTACCCTATGGCATTTGGTGACTCTTAGGGATGACTACGTTTCGTGAGCTCAAGAATGTTTGAGTTCTCAATAGGATAGGAAGTTCTTGGGGCTAGTGTTTACCTAGCCACCTAGAGCTAATAGAATAGACAGTTTGATCCCACAATGAAAGGTGAGAGAGATTTGGCAGCTAGCAACTTTGTACTAGCCAACACTACAAGTTTAAGGATCACCTAAGATGTCATTGAAAAATCAAAATGGAGTAATATTACCAAAAAGAATGAGATTTTATTATAGGTCTTTGCACCATAGTCCTATAGCACCTAGAATTGCATCTATACCTCGCATGAGCTCTCAAATATGCCCTATCAAAGATCATTGCCATGTGGCATTTAGTGACTTTTAGGGATGATTCAATTTGGCATGCCCAAGAAAATTCAAGTGCTCAAAAAGATAGGAGAAAATTGGGACTAGCATTTACCTAGCCACTTGAAGCTAACAAAATAGATAGTTTGATCTCACAATGAATGATGAGGGAGATTTGGTGGTTGGAAATTTTGTACTAGCCAACACTATAAGTTTCAACATCACCCAAGATGGCATTACAAAATAAAAATGGATTAAGATTTCCAAAAATCTAGAGAGGTTATTGTATATCTCGACAACATTACCCTATATCACCTTGAATTGCATCCATACCTTGTAGGACCTTTGAGATATGCCCTACCAATGATTGCTGCCCTATGGCATTTAGTGACTCTTAGGGATGTTTCAATTTGGCATGCTTGAGAATGTTAAAGCACTCAATGGGATGGGATGAGCTTGGGGCAAGGGTTTACTCAGCCACCTAAAGCTAACAAAATAGATAGTTTGATCCCATGATGACTAGTGAGGGGAATTTGGTAGTTGGCAACTTTGTATTAGCCAATACTATGAGTTTCAACATCACACGATATGGCATCACAAAATCAAAATGCAGTAAGATCTCCAAAAAGTGATAGAGGTTATTTTAGGTCTCCACAACACAATTCTATAGCACTAGGAATCACATCCATGCCTTGCACGAGCTCTTAGATATGCCCCATTAAAGATCAGTACCCTATGGCATTTAGTGACTCTTAGGGATGTTTCAATTTGGCATGCCCAATAATGTTTGAGCACTCAACGAGATAGGATAAGCTTAGGGCTAAGGTCTACCTAGCCACTTGGAGCTAACAAAATAGACAGTAATGGTGAGGCACATTTGGTAGTTAGAAAACTTGTACTAGCCAACACTATAAGTTTCAGCATCACCTGAGATGACATTGCAAAATCAAAATGGAGTAAGATCTCCAAAAAGAGAGAGAGAGTTGTTATTGTAAGTCTCCATAGCATGGTCCTATAGCATCTAGAATCGCATCCATAACTCACACAATCTTTGAGATATGCCCTATCAAAGATTGTTTCCCTATGGCATTTAGAGACTCTTAGGGATGTTTTGGTTCAATGTGCCCAATAATTTGCAAGCACTGAACAAGATGGGACAAGCTTGGGGCTAGGGTTTACTCAGCCACCCAAAGCTAACAGAATAGATAGTTCAATTCCACAATGAATGGTGGGGGAGATTTGGCTATTGGCAACTTTGTACTGGCCAACACTACGAGTTTTAGCATCACCCGAGATGGTGTCACAAAAGAAAAAAAAAATAAGGTCTCCAAAAAGTGAGAGAGGTTATTGTAGATCTCTACAACATAGACCTATAGCACCTAGTATCACATTCATACCTCACACAAGCTCTGAGATATGTCCAATCAAAGATCACTACCCTATGGCATTTAGTGACTCTTAGGGACATTTTGATTCTACATGCCCAAGAACATTCAAGTACTCAACATGATGGGACAAGATTGGAGCTAGGATTTACCTAGCCACCAAGAGCTAATGGAATAGGTAGTTTGATCCCATGATGAATGGTGAGAGAGATTTGGTAGTTGGTGACCTTGTATTTGCCAACACTACAAGTTTTAGCATCACCAAAGATGGCATCACAAAATCAAAATAGAGTAAGATCTCCAAAAAGTGAGAGATGTTATTGTAGGTCTCCATAACATGGTCCTATAGAACCTATAATCACATCTATACCTCACACAAACTCTGAGATATGCACTGTCAAAGATTTTTTCCATATGGTATTTAGTAACTCTTATAGACGTTTACGTTTGGTGTGCTTGAGAATGTTAGAATGCTCAATTGGATGGGATAAGCTTAGGGATAAGTTTCACCTAGCCACCTAGAGCTAATAGAATAGATAGTTTGACCCCATGACAAATGGTGATGGAGATTTGGAAGTTGGCAACTTTGTATTGGCCAACACTACAAGTTTTAGCATCACTTGAGATGGCATGGAAAAATCAAAATAGAGTAAGATCTCCAAAAAGAAAGAGAGCTTATTGTAGGTCTCTACAACATGGTCCTATAGCACCTAGAATCATGTCCATACCTCACATGTGCTCTAAGATATGCCCTATCAAAGATTGCTGGCCTATGGCATTTAGTGACTCTTAGGGACATTTTGGTTCGGCATGCTTCAAAATGTTTGAGTGCTCAATGGGATAGGACAAGCTTGGGGCTAGGGTTTACCTAGCCATCTAGAGCTAATATAATAGATAGTTATATCCCATGATGAATAGTGAGAGAGATTTGGAAATTGGCAACTTTGTACTAGCCAACACTGCAAGTTTCAACATCAACCATGATGGCGTCGCAAAATCAAAATAGAGTAATATCTCCAAAATGTTAGAGAGGTTATTGTAGATCTGTACAACATAGTCCTATAGCATCTAGAATTGCATCTATACCTTGCATGAGCTTTGAGATATGCCCTATCAAAGATCGCTACCCTATGGTATTTAGTGACTCTTAGGGATGTTTTTGTTTGGTGTGCCCAAGAACATTTGAGCACTCAATAGGATAGGATGAGCTTGGGGTGACAGTTTACCTAGCCACCCATACCTAATAGAATAGATAGTTCAATCCCATGGTGAATGATGAGGGATATTTGGTAGTTGGCAACTTTGTACTAGCCAACACCACAAATTTATGCATCACCTGAGGTGGTGTCACAAAATAAAAGTGGAGTAAATATCCAAATAGTGAGAGAGGTTATTGTAGTCTCCACAACATGATCCTATAGTTCCTAGAATGGAATCCATACCTCACACAAGCTCCAAGATATGCCCTGTCAAAAATTACTACCCTATGGCGTTTAGTAACTCTCAAGGACATTTCAGTTCGGCGTGCCTGAGAATGTTTGAGTTCTCAATAGGATGGGACAAGCTTGGGGCTATAGTTTACTTGGCCACTTGGAGCTAAAAGAATAGACAATTTGATCCCATCATGAATGATGAGGGAGATTTGGTAGTTGGAAACTTTGTACTAGCCAACACTACAAGTTTTAGCATCACTCGAGATGGCATCACAAAATCAAAATAGAGTAAGATCTCTAAAAAGAAAGAGAGGTTATTATAGGTCTCTAAAACATAGTCATATTGCACCTAGAAGCATATCCAAACCTCGCATGAGCTCTACGATATGCCCTGTCAAATATCACTGTCCTATGTCATTTAGTGACTCTTAGTGACATTTTGGTTCGGCATGCCTGAGAATGTTCAAGAACTCAACAGGATAGGATGAGCTTGGGGCTAGGGTTTACCTAACCACCTAGAATTAACAAAATAGATAGTTTGATCCCATGACAAATGGTGAGGGAGATTTGCCAACTGGAAAATTTGTACTGGCCAACACTACAAGTTTTAGCATCACCTGAGATGGCATTGGAAAATCAACATAGAGTAAGATCTTAAAAAGGTGAGAGAGGTTATTGTAGATCTCCACAACACGGTCCTATAGAACCTAGAGTCACATTCATACCTCACATGAACTCTGAGATATGCCCCATCAAAGATCATTTCCCTGTGACATTTAGTGAATCTTAGGGATGTCTCAGTTCGGCATGCCTAAGATTGTTTGAGCACTCAACAGGATGGGATGAGCTTGGGGCTAGAGTTTACTAGGCCACTCAGAGCTAATAGAATAGATAGTTTGATCCCACATTGAACGATGAGAGAGATATGAACAAGATATGTATGCCTAGGCCACTTTGTGCAAGGTATGATAAAAAGTATCTAATTAGGCCAAATTGGGTCTTTTTGAATTTTTGGTCAAGATAGCCTAGGATTAAGTTTTTTTAATTGTTTTTCAATAGTTTGGAACCTATTCCAAGTCCTAGAAGTGAAACCTAGTGAACTTTGCATTAGTTGTACTTTTTGTGCAAAATTGCAAAACTTGTAAAAGTTGCTTAAAAATCCAAATCTGACTAGAAACCTTCTAACCTTTGAAAAAATGTTTCCCATGCTCATATACCCGAGCATGGATACTTACAACTTTCCAAACTTCCATTTGCGACTTTTTGAGCAACATTTCAACTTTTGATCATTTTTTTCTCTTTACATATTTAGGTGAAATGGGTCCATCTAAGACTATTATAGGACCCTAGTTAAGATTCCTAGGACCTATTAGGTAACCAAATACCTTAGTTTTCCATGAATATTGAAAGAAAATGAATAATAAATTAGATACTAGCTACAAATATTTCAAAGACGTTGAAAAAAATATATATTATTCTTTCAAGAAAAATGAGGTACTGATTCTAAAAATAAGATTGAAATGATTCCCATTAGTGGAATGGCCAATAACTACCTTTTTAATACAGTGGCCAATAGTTGGCCTCACTACCCATGCCTTCTCATTCATATGGAGAAAAGATTAATATAAAGAGGAATATATACATATGAATTGTAGCTACATCTATTAAATATACAAAGGAAGATATAGAAAAGCTACTTAATAAAAAGATTAATCTAAGTTAAAATGACATTTTAGAAGAAAATGGTTATCTTAGTGTCATCTAGGGTATGCCAATTACTTAGAATGAAGAGAAAAAACCTATAGCTATTTGGAAAGAGTGCACATGTAAAAAAACACAAAATTTTCAGATAGAGAAGTAACAAGTGCTATAGAATTGTCCACAGAGAAATGTGAAGTGAAGCCTCAAATTGGCTCATTAGCAGGCAAAGAATTTGGTCACGCACTTCATTCTAGCATCATAGATGTTTCAATTAAAAATTCCTATTTATCAATGGCCTTGTATTTAAAGTAATTGGGAAGCCAAGATACTCAAGTCGGGCATGATCCGTCAAAGTTCTCATCAAAATATATGAATGATCTTAACAGAACAACAAAAAGCTCATTGCCATCTTTAAATGGAGATTGTCAGTTCCCAAACATGTCCCAATCAAGTAGATGACTGGTGCAAGAGCACCCATTCTAGACTCATCAAAGAAGGCATAGATAGGGATCCTAGATAATTCACTTAGGATAGGTTGTGATGTAGCAATGCATGGTGGAAGCTTCTAAAAGGCAAGCCACTAGGAAATTAGACAAGGTTGTCATCCTTCAAATTTCCCAAAAAGAGGGTTTAGTGCTAGGATACTTATCACAAGCATCAATAATGAACTTATCAAAGGTTAACACAACCCAAACAAGGAAGGAACCTAATCACTAGGCTTGCCTAAGTTCAAAAGCAACAAAACATAAGGATTCTCCAAAAACCTAATAAGGGAACATTCCCTCAAACATGAATTAAAAGAGAAAAATGACCATGGAATTGAATACAAACACACCTTAGACCTATTAAGGTCTATATATAGTAGACAAAGTGATTATTTTGTGTCCAAACAACACTGATATAGTGTTACAATAGTTTGCCATTAAAAAGGCTAGTGGCCCTTCAAACTATAAATTGAACATGATATGGAAAGACTCCTCATGAAGACACAGTTCAAATTGGTATTTAAACACCCTTTTAGTACATATAAAACATATGTAAATCTCACACACTAGAAGAGACTAGAAGCCACTACTGTAACAACATTTGGAAAGTGTTGATAGGCTGAATTAGGCTACAGTTTCACTACAAGTACCCTTTCACACATGCCAATCTACAAAAAAAATATTGGAACATCTAGGGGTATGTGAAAAAAGTCCAAATCCAAAGTTATAGACCTTGGATCACTCTAGAGAAAAAGTTATAGCGACTACACGATGAAATGTTGAATGGAGCATGTATGGAACCACACACCTAGGGTATGGTGGAAAAATTAATTCCTTTCCTGGCCATCTATAAAACCTTAAAAATCATGAAGTACACTAATAGAGTGTACATTCCACTCAGGGGCATCAAATTCCCATGGTGGAAAGTGCCAAAACAACAAGGCCCTAGGTGAAACCCTTGGTTTAATGTTGATTTCTAGGCACCTTCAGATAAAATTGAATTACTTGCAAGCTACGAAGGATCAAAATATGAAACCAAGTGCAAATGAAAGGAAATTCACCCCTCTAACTCTTGGGATCACTACCCATGTCCCAACATTTGTACTAGTCCATACAACGCTCTAAAACGTGGAATTTTGTAAGAAAATATATTATTTTATTGATTTCTTGCCAAAATAAGTACATCATACCTATCACCCACCTATAAGGGATAATATAGGTTGTCCCCAATGGTTATAAGGTTGGTTTGAACCAACTAGCCCTTTGAGGAAGAGATTTTGAAAGTTTAACAGCTTTTTAAGAAGTTGCTCAAAAGTTGTCAAGGAACTTTTTGAGCAACTATGAAAAGAAAGATAATCAAACCAAACTTCCTAAAACAAAATTTTTCTAAACAACCCAATCTATCATGGAAACTAGTACAATCTAAAAAAGCAATGTCAAAAATGACTTAAAACTCAAAAAATCAATAATTTTGCCTTCAAATATCATGCTATAGCATGTTGACCATACACAATGATATTAACTTCTCTCATTTTAGGGTTTGGAAAGTCTTTATATCTCCTCTTAGTTCTTTCCCCTTCATCTTATGGTTTTCATTGGCCTCCTTCAAGTTTTAAAATGCAAATCCATAATTTTTGGAAAAATCAACATTTTTGCAAAAATTGCAAAATTGCAATAGAGCAACTTTTCGATCTTTCTTGCGTGCTCAAGTCTTAACACTTCTAACTTGTTATTTAAGCTATCCCTTAGTAATTCCATGCTAGGGACCCTTCCCTAAGCTAGTGATGCATCCCTTAGTTTACTCATTTCCCTATGGCAACGTATGCCTTGATTTTGAGGCCAAAATAGTGACTCTTCTAAGGACATTAAATGACATATAATACCCTAACTACCACACCTAAGTCCAATGAAACTTATTCTACTTAAAAGACTCGCTTGGAGCATAATACAACCAAAATGAAAAGGTGAGGGCCCTATGATTCAAGGTGATCCTGCACCCCTCTCTCTCTCTCTCTCTCTCTCTCTCTCTCTCTCTCTCTCTCTCTCTCTCTCTCTATTCAATCTAATGAACCTATTGGATCTGCTCTACATTTTAATGTCTCAAGTATTTCCTCATGGTCTAACTTACAAAATTTTCAAAGAGTCTTATTATGTGGTTTTTCACCATATTTTATGAAGTGCACATTTGATGCAACAACAAGGTTCAAATAATGAAGAATCTTCCTCTCTATTTTCCAATCCTCAAATAACCATAAGTTAGGGTTTTTCATAGAATATCATCCAAGCCATATGCTGGTTACAACCATCACACCAATATGGTACTCTAAACCTTCACCATCTATAATCAAGAAATCCATTTTTTTTTGGCTTGAACACAACAACACAAATAATAATCTATCCCTTCTTCATTGTCTTCAAGTGCAACAACAACAAAAACATGGCCTACAGTGATAAATGTACAAAATGCGGTCATTAATTCAAAAAATAATTAGGTAAAAGTTATAAAGTTATATATTGAAATTACAAAGATATATATATCTATATATATATATATATTACTAAATTGCACTAGATTAGAAAAGTGGTCAAAGTTAATAGATGAATCCATCTCTAGCGTTTCTAGTGCTTGTGGGGGACAATAGGTGTCAATTGGGTTCAAAACTTGTATATCACATTTGTCTACAAATTTAGTCAACTCAGAGTCATTCCAATTTTCTTTTGCACATGATGGACAATAGCATGCCATTTTTTCGTGTGTGGATACTCCATGAACCTACATCAAAGCTTCTAAAAGAGTGCAACTCACTTGATCCTATTAGTGTGCAAAAATCCTCATATGGTGTAATATTAGTGTTATCTATCAACCAAAAAAATCTATGAACTGTAAACTCACCTTCCTTACCTAGACCCATTGTAGCATTACACCACTGGATGATGGATTTTGCATCTGTCATTATTGCTCCATCTTTGTACTTTAGTTCTTCATGAGCTAAGGCTCTTTTTATGCATGTGCTTTCACCAACATACTATCACTTTCCATGACCAACCTCTATGAAATTCTACATATATTGAATTTTAGACAACTTGTCCAGCTTCCTCAACCAATAGAACATCCGTGCATTCTTGAATTGAGATGCGCAATTGTCTAACCAAATAATGTGCTGATGATATGGTATGCCCCTGTTAGCCGAATCTCCATAAAATAGTTGAGAACAATCATGTACAAACTCCATAGAATGTGATTGATCATTGCTTATGTAAATATGCTACTCCCTCAAAATCTTCTTATCATCCTTTGTACTTGTAGGTAAATGCATAAATGTTATGTGAAAAAAAATGGAAACCAATTGAGACGTATAACACTTTTCTTGCATCTCATTTTGTGGTTGTAGTGTAGTTCTCTATGAACTCTAAAACTAAAACAATGGTATCTAGTGGAAATGTATCCTTGAACAACTTGAATTGCAAATCCAACCATCAAGCTCTCTATGTATGCCTTGCATACTTGTAAATAATCTTTTCACAGAAAATCTTCATGAACTCATACACTAGAATCTTTTCAATGACTAAATCACATCTTTTACCCTATTCCCCATCTTTTAGAGCATATTTCATTGTCTTATATTTTTCATAATCTACTATTTTATTTCCAATTGGATGTGTTTTATCAATTTGTTCACAAGTTGATAAAAGTTTCAATTCTAAATTTGTTTTGCAGGATTGTGACATGAATGAGCCACCTAGATCTTCAAGGGAATTTATATCCACCATCAAAGAATGATGTCTTGTAAATTTTTTGGCTATTCCCTATTTCACATAAAATGTTGGATACAAATTCCCTTGAAGGTCTAGGTGGTTCATTCATGTCACAATGCTGCAAAACAAACTCAGAATGCAAAAACACACATATATGCCTAAAAAAATCAAATTGGTTAGAAAATTGAATGAGTATCCTACAAAAAAAAGTTGTGTGTGTGATTTATGTTCACATAAAAAGGATTACCCATCTCAAAAAATCTTTGACTTATTCAAATCTGAGGATACATACCAACAAATTTTACAAAAAATTGTGTCTGAGTTGAGTCAAAAAAAAATTTTGTATGTGGGTTGTGATTTTGGCTAACAATTCTCCCTCTTACAACATGACTTTGATTAGGGGATACATGTGTGTAATTTGTCCAAAAATCTTTGATCAGTGATTTTTAAAGCTTCACTAATTTCTTTATCCTTTCACAGAAGTCTATCGCTAAAATTCTGTAACTCATTTTTCGTTGGATCTTCCAATCTCTCATGCCTTAGCATGACTCTCCTTTGAGTACCTATACCATTTTTCAATGTTTTTCTTATATTTCTCATGAGTTGAAATTTCTTCATTTGGGTACTTACTATTGTCAATGTAAGTACTTGTCTTGTGATATTACTATCTTTGGTGCATGATTTAGAACCCACTTTGTCATAAACACTCAAAAGATTCTTTACTATGCTTTTTTCATTTGAATCATCCATCATTATTAGCCCAAGAATCTTCACAATAGGCCTAAATTTCAAATTCCTCATCATTTTTACAAATAATTGGCATTAACCTGTAATACTTAATTCTTCAAAGAATAATCTCCACATACGATTAACTTTTCTTTGACAAGCATGCTTGGTAATCTTGTCAGGTATTGATTTCAAAATGTTAGTATCAATATAAATCAAATATTTTGGTCTTTTAAAATGAATTCTAGAAGGTGTTTTAATCTCTTCCATTCCCTCAACAATTTGAACATCAACATAAGGTTGAGTGCTTTGTGTACCTTGAACCAAAGATGATGTACCTTGGCAATAAGATGCAAAAGATGAAATATCACCTACTTGATATATTGATATTGTGCCTTCAACATGACATGATGGAGTCTGTACATCATCTAATCTACAAATTAGCATCTCTTAAACATGAGATGATGATATGGCTCCAACATTGGAAGATGGTGTAGCTTCACAATTGAATTATCTTCTTGAGCACTGTAGTCTCATTCATTCTCTTTGTCTTTCTGATTCTTCCTCTTTGTTTCTTTGTATCAGTGGTTTTTGTTCCTCCTTAAAAGTCAATTCTTTATTATTGCTTTGCAATTTTATTTGTTCATGTAGTAGTTTCATTTTATCTCTTTTAATTTCCAAATCTCTCTACATCTCTTCCGTTGTTTTATTTTTTGGTTTCTTCCTTGGTATGATGATGATTTCTATATGTCACATTATTCAAACATCTGAATTACTTACAATTTATAAATTAAAAATCATTTAAATAAATATAAAAATTATAATTATTTCAATGAATAAACAATATATATTAAACAACTTGTCAAATTTCTAACCATTTCCAAATAACAATTCATTCAAACATACAAATTTCAATGAATTCACTATATATTAAACAATATGTCAAATTATAATCAAATTTATCTTTATATAATAACGAAGAATATTTAAAAAGGACTGCACTAATCTTTTCTATAGAAAGAATATTTGAAAAGAATTCAAATAGCATATCCAATGATTGACTTTGGTGTTTGTTAGCTTCAAATAGAATGAAAGAATATTCAAAAAGCCTTCAAATAGTGTTTGCTAACTTCCAATAGCTAGAAACCCATGTTTTTTGTCACAACTATAGAATGCACAATAGAAAAAACCAAAATATGGGTCAGTAGGGATCCAAACTTGCATTATGACCATTTTTGGTGTTATCATATAGTGTGTATGCCCTATAGCGCGTATGCCCTATAAAGTGCATACACACTATGTGAAGAATAATCTCTCCCTATCCCATCATCCCCCATCCTCCACTCTCTCTCTCTCTCTCTCTCTCTCTCTCTCTCTCTCTCTCTCTCTCTCTCTCTCTCTCTCCCTCTCCCTACTCTCTCTTTCACTCTCTCAATCCTCTCCCATCTCCTACTCTCTCTTCTCTCCCATTCCCTACTCTCTCACTCTCTCTCTCCTCTCCCATCCCCTACTCTCTCTATCTATCTCCCTCTCCTATCGCCTACTCTCTCTCCGATCCCCTACTCTCTCTCTTCTCCCATCCCCTACTCTCTCACTCTCTCTCCTTTCCCATCCCCTACTCTATCTCGCTATCTCTCTCTCCTCTCCTAGCCCCAACTCTCTCTATCTATCTCCCTCTCCCATTGTCTACTCTATCTCTCACTCTTTCTCTCCCATCCCCTACTCTCTCTCTTGAGCTACTCTCTCTATCTATCTCCCTCTCCCACTTCATCTCCCACCACCTACTCTTTGTCTCTCACTCTCTCTCCCATCCCTTACTCTCTCTCTCTTACACACACTCCCATCCCCCCCTCTCTCTCTCTCTCTCCCTCTCACACAGCTACTCTCTCTATCTATCTCCATCTGCCACTCCCTCTCCCATCACTTACTCTCTCTCCCATCCCCTACTCTCTCTCGCTCTCTATCCTCTCCCATCTCCTACTCTATCTCTCTCCCCTCCCATCCCTTATTCTCTCTGTCCTCTCCCATCCCCTACTCTCTCACACTTTCTCTCTCCTCTCCCATCCCCTACTCTCTCTTACACACAATCCCATCACCCCTCTCTCTCTCACTCTCCCACTCACACTCCCTCTCCCACTGCTACTCTCTCTCTATCCTACACCCTCTCCGATCACCTAATCTCTCCCATCCCCTACTCTCTCACTCTCACTCTCCCTCTTCCACTCCCTCTTCCATTGCCTACTCTATCTCATGCTCTCTCCCATCCCCTACTCTCTCTCTCACTCTCTCTCCCATCCCCTACTCCCTCTCTCACTCTCTCTCCCATCCCCTACTCTCTCTCTCTCTCTTACACACACTCTCATCTCCCCTCTCTCTCCCTCTCCCACTCCCTCTCCCACCACCCACTCTCTCACTCTCTGTCGCATCCCCTACT
Source organism: Cupressus sempervirens (assembly GCA_028749045.1). NCBI lineage: Eukaryota > Viridiplantae > Streptophyta > Pinopsida > Cupressales > Cupressaceae > Cupressus > Cupressus sempervirens. The sequence goes on from CM053787.1 coordinate 738,784,844, forward strand.
CTCTCTCTTTTACACACACTCCCATCCCCCCTCTCTCTCTATCTTGGTCTCCCTCTCCCACCACACTTCTCTCTCTATCTATCTCCCTTTCCCACTCCCTCCCCTAATCTCTCTCTCACTCTCTCTCTCTCATCCCCTACTCTCTCTCTTACACACACTCCCTTCCCCCATGTCTCTCACTCTCTGTCTCACACTCCCTCTCCCACTGCTACTCTCTCTCTATCCCACTGCCTCTCCCATCACCTACTCCCTCCCATCCCCTACTCTCTCTCACTCCCTCTAACAATCCCTCTCCCACCACCTAATCTCTCTCTCACTCTTTCCCATCCCCTACTCTCTCTCACTCTCTCTCTCCCATTCTCACTCTCTCTCTTACACACACTCCCATTCTCCTCTCTCTCTTTCCCTCCCTCTCAAACTCCCTCTCTCATTGCTACTCTCTCTCTCTCACTCTTTCCCATCACCTACTCTCTCTATCTTGCTCTCCCACTCCCTCTCCCTCCACCTAATATTTCTCTCTCATACTCTCTCTTCCATCCCCTACTCTCTCTCATTCTCTCTCCCATCCCTTACTCTCTCTCTTACACACACTCTCATCCCCCCTCTCTCTCTTTCTCTCCCTCTCCCACTCCCTCTTCCACCACCTACTCTCTCTCACTCTCTCTCTCATCCCCTACTCTCTCTCTCTTACACACATTCTCATTCCCCTCTCTCTCTCTCACTCTCCCTCTCCCACACTACTCTCTATCTATCTCCCTCTCCCACCCCCTCTCCCATCGCCTACTCTCTCACTCTCCCCTCTTCCATCCCCTACTCTCTCTTGCTCTCTCTCCTCTCCCATCCCTTACTCTCTCTTTCTCTCTCTCATCTCTCATCCCCTACACTCTCTCTCACTCTCTCTCCCATCCCCTACTCTCTCTCTCTTGCACACACTCCTATCCCATCTCTCTCTCCCACTGCTACTCTCTTTCTATCTCACTCCCTCTCCCATCTCCTACTCTCTTCCATTCTCTCTCTCTCTCTCTCTCTCTCTCTCTCTCTCTCTCCCACTCCCTCTCCCACTGCCTACTCTCTCTTTCACTCTCTCTTTCCCATCCCCTACTCTCTCTCTCTCACTCTCTCTCTCCCATCCCCTACTCTCTCTATCTTACACACTCCCATACCCCCTCTCCCTCTCTCACCCTCCCTCTCCCACTCCCTCTCCCACTACCTACTCTCTCTCTTACACACACTCCCATCCCCCCCTCTCTCACACTCTCCCTCTCTGTCTCCCTCTCCCACCACTACTCTCTCTCTCTATCTATCTCCCTCTCCCACTCCATCTCCCATCACCTATTCTCTCTTCTATCCCCTACTCTCTCGCTCTCCCTCTCCCACTCCCTCTCTAACTACCTACTCTCTCACTCACTCACTCTGCCTCTCCCACCACCTACTCTCTCTCTCACTCTCTCTCTCCCATCCCCTACTCTCTTTCACTTTCTCCCTCTCTAGTCTCTCTCTCCCATTCCCTACTCACTCTCTCTATCTCCCATCCTATACTCTCTCTCTAGCACCTCGTACTCTCTCACACTCTCTCCCATTCCCTAATCTCTCTTGTACATATACTCCCATCCCCCCACTCTCTCTCCCTCTCCCACCCCCTCTCCCACTGGTTATTCTCTCTCTCTCATCCCTTACTCTCTCTCCCCTCTCACATCCCCTACTCTCTCTCTTTTACACACACACTCACACACACACACTTCCATCCCCCCTCTCTCTCTCTTCTCTCCTATCTCCTACTCTCTCTCTCTCACTCACACACTATCATCTTCCTTTCTCTCTCTTTCTCTCCCTCTCCCACTTCATCTATGACTACCTACTCTTTCTCACACTCTCTCTCCCATCCTATACTCTCTTTGCCATCCCCTACTCTCTCTCATAGTTTCACACTCTCTCCCATCCCCTATTTTCTCTCTTATACACACTCCCATCCCCCCTCTCTCTCCCTCTCCCACTCCCTCTCCCACTACCTACTCTCTCTCATACTCTCTCTCCCATCACCTACTCTCTCTCACTCACACACTCTCATACTCCTCTCTCTCAATCTCCCTCTCTCACTGCCTATTCTCTCTCTTACTCTCTCTCCCATCTTGTACTCTCTCTGCCACCCCCTAGTCTCTCTAACAATATCACACTCTCCCATCCCCTATCCTCTCTCTTACACACACTCCCATCTCCCTCTCTCTCCATATCCCATTCCCTCTCCTACCACCTACTCTCTCTCTCCCATCCCCTACTCTCTCTCTCTCTCTCTCAGGCTACTCTCTCTCTCCCCTCTCCCATCCCATTCTCTCTCTCTTTTATAAACATACACTCCCATCCCCCCTCTCTCTCCTCTCCCATCCCCTACTCTCTAGATCTCTCTCACACACTCTCATTCCCCTCTCTCTCCCCCTCCTACTCCCTCTCCCACCACTTACTCTCTATCTCCCATCCCCTAATCTCTATCTCTTGGGCTACTCTTTCTCTCCCCTCTCCCATCCCCTACTCTCTCTTTCATAGAGAGACACTCCCATCCCCCTTCTCTCTCCTCTCCCATCCCACACTCTCTAGATCTCTCACACACACTCCATCTTCCCTCTCTCTCCCTCTCCCATCACCTACTCTCTCTCTCTCTCTCTCTCTCTCTCTCTCTCTCTCTCTCTCTCTCCCTCTCACTCTCTACTCTCTCTCTTCCATCCCCTACTCTCACTCTCTCTCCCATCCCCTACTCTCTCTGCCACCCCTACTCTCTCTCACTCTCACACTCTAGCCCATCCCCTAATCTCTGTTACACACACTCCTATCCGCATTCTCTGTCCCTCTCCCACTCTCTCTCCCACCACCTACTCTCTCTCCCATCCCCTACTCTCTCTCAGGCTACTCTATCTCCCCTCTCCAATCCCCTACTCTCTCTCTTTCACATACAAACTCCCATCCCCCCTCTCTCTCTCTCCTCTTCCATCCCCTATTTTCTCTCTCACACACTCCCATCCTCCTCTCTCTCTCCCATACCCTACTCTCAATCTCTCTCTCCAATCTCATACTCTATCTTCCACCCCTACTCTCTCTCACACTCTCACACTCTATCCCATCCCCTACTCTCTCTCTCTTACACACACTCCCATCTCCCCTCTCTCTCTCTCCCACTCCCTCTCCCATCGCTTGCTCTCTCTCACTCTCTCTCCCATCTCCTACTCTCTCTCTCTCAAGCTAATCTCTCTCCCCTCTCCTATCCCATACTCTCTCTCTCTCTCTCACCTCTCCCATCCCCTAGTCTCTCTCACACACACTCTCATCCCTTGTTCTCTCTCTCTCCCCCTCTCCCACTCCCTCTTCCACCACCTACTCTCTCTCACTCTCTCCCTCCCTCTCTACTCTCTCCCATCCCCTACTCTCTCTCTCTCTCTCTCTCTCTCTCTCTCACTCGCTCTTTCTCTCTCTCTCACACACATAGTCATCCCCCCCCCTCTCTCTCTCTCTCACGTTGCCTCTCTCCTTCCCAATTTATGTCTTAATAGTATGAGTGCACTAAAGCACATATGCCCTAAAGCACACATGTGCACTATTAAGACCAAAATTTAAAAAAACCTTTAAATAACATGTGCACTATATAAAGCTTTGCATTCTACCAAGCCTAAGGCTTGGTTTTTTCTTGGGGATCCAACCCAAAGATTTGGAGTCTCTAAACTAGTCTAAGATGTGTTTTGCTTCAAATATACAAAAAATGATTATTTTTTCTTGTGTGCTCTCCTTCAAGTTTCCTCATGGTTGAGCATCGATAAAATTAGGTTACATGACATTGTAGGTCTCTATGTTAGCTATATAACCATATAATTTATTTTTTATTTGATCTATTTCAAGCCTTTCAACTATAGTTTCTTTTGAATGTATGTTCATTTTTTGTCAAAAACCAACATGTACTAATTGTGTTGTAGATTTTAGCTCGTTCATCAAATTTTGCAACAACTTATATCTTTAAAAGCTTGACTCCATCCTACACACTTTGAAGGAAAGAAGTTTTTATTTTAGTTTAGTTTTCAAACATTTCTAGGGGGAGCACATAGATATTTTACATTTTTGGGATGTGTCCAATTAAAAAAAATTTTAAAAAAAATACACACTATAAAATTACCCAAAACATTCTATGATAAACTACACAATGTTAGGTAACTTTTGACTAGAGCGATTAAAGAATTTCCAAAAAAAAGTTAAAATTTTGGGGGGCTACACTTTGTAATATGTTATGTTTTTTTGAATAAATAGTACCACTTTGTGTGGCCCCCTTTTTTGAGGAGCTAAAACTAAACAATTTTGAAAATAATTAGTAGTTTAGAAACTAGATTCAAATAACTACTACTTTTGTTTTTGTCATAACTTAAAATTTTGAGCGTAACTATCTTCAAATTCTTGTTGAAGTTCAAAAACTATTGATTTTAGAAAAAAGGTGTCCACTTATACCCCCTTTTGGCACCACAACTTGGTGCACTTACAAAATTAGGGCTAGAATACGTTGTCCAATAGAAAAATAATGATCAATGTCTTCTACAATAATAAAGTCATTTGAACTTTTGAGGTTGCCACCCCTAAAAATCTCTATAGGTGTATTGCCCCTTAGTCCCACCCTTTATTCAAAGAGGGAGTGCACATGGGGAACTACTCTAGGATCCTGCAAAGGGAAGTAGCCCCAAACACCTATAGTAATAATCTAGGGGAAAACCATGCTAAATAAAGTGGGAAAACATCAACCTCTAACTTTGATTAGGCTCCACATAAAATGGATATAATGGAGGACATGTACGTAAAGAAATAATTTAGGGTTTATGTGTTGAACCCTGAGAGTTGTTCTTAAAGGTTTTAAGAAAATATTTTCCTTGCACCTAGGGTGTCTTATGCAGGAGCATCCTAGGGAAGTCATCAATCTTATATATGTAGGGGCTTTAAACATAGATTTTTGGGTTTAGGGTCCCTGCAATTATGAGTATGTTTGAGACACATTAGGATACCTTGTCTCGAGTTTGTATGAGGTTTAGAATTATCATCTTTGAGGTAGAGCCATTTTGGTGATTGTTGGTCATGTGTTCCTAATTTACTAGTAGACTTTAGAGATTATATTCACAAGCTTCACTCCAAGGGAGTAGGTGTATGTTCTCTTGGATTTGGATTTATGGATGGCACATGGATGTATACCTAATTTAATGCACTCTTATGCGGTCTTTTGAGTTACTTATGCATTATAAACATGGAGCTTGTCCTAAGTATTTATTTATTTTATGTATTTAATGTCTATTGCTAAGCTGACTTGTGGCTTGAGGGTTTATTTAACATGTGAGTGTTTATTTAATGTAATTTATTAGGCCAACCTATGGCTTGCTTTAGTATAAGTAGGGGGTCTTGTCTTGTCTTGTCTTGTCTCGAGTCATTATTGGATCATCATTCAACATGGAGAAGCTTAGAGGAGAAAAATTAAGCAGAGCTAGTAGCTAAGTGTGGAATTGGGAAATAAGAAGGTTTCTTGGTGGCTAACAAGGACAAGTTTAGATTCTTCTTGAAGTTCTCTACTGGATTGTAGAACTAGGCTAAGGTCTTGTAGAACTATTGTTGTAATTTCTTTGTATTTGGTTGTAACCTAGAAGGCCTTATAGCCTGGCACGTTGGATGAAAATCTTATGATTTTATTATGAGAATTGGAATTATTTGGATCTAAATCTTTGTGTTATTATTTATATTTCATTGTGTGGTTTGATGAGGGAAAGGACATCTCCTTTGGGGATTCTTCTATCTTGCACTACATCAAAAGATGAGGTGTTCTATCAAAGTTGTAATTGATGAGGAAGTTTGAGAAAACACTCATATTTTGGAACTAATCATAAGAGGCTTTGTTTTGATGTTTCAATTTTTTCATTGGTGCTCAATTGTCAATAGTAGCTCACCTAGTGCAATTTTGGACTATATTTATTCTCAAATAAGATGAGAAGCTGTTTATTTTTATGATTGTCATGTTATTTTCATAAGGGTATATTACATTTTTGGAGCTAGTGCACTAGATGTGTCAGTAATTAAGAGATTGTGGGAGTAGAAAAGTGTTTAGGATGATTATCAAATAATTTTCTTTTAACCCTTCTCTATTTTTGAGGCCTTGCATGATATTATTAATCTCATATTCATAGATGTTCAAAGCTTCACTATTAATCAAGAGTTCATGCAAACGTCTTGTAGCTAATACTATAAAACAAAATAAATTATAACTTTGTATAACATATAAGTGTATATAAGTTAGTATAACATTACATAAAACATATACTAATCATTCTAAATTTAAAAATAATAGTAATAATAAAATATTACCTATTACAATAATGTGCATATAATTAACTTTATGTGCTAAATCCAAATCATTTCTCTCTACTATATTGAGGTCATGGACACTCTCTAAAATTAAAATTAGCTTTTCAAAAAAAAATACAGAATCAATAATGAATTTCTTTTATCCAAGAAACTCACATGATAATTAATTTGGGAGATGCCTATGTAAATTAGGAATACATATTTGCATATCATTGAACTCACTTGTGATGGACGATACGAGTTCAAAGACAATGAGGGGGGTAGGGGGATATTTTGTGGTATAGAGGGAATAATTTGTATATCTAGATTTAGAAATTTAGAATATTGAGGTAGGTTCCATGTTTTTGAACTACTATTGTGTCTCAACAAAATTTAGAATCTCATCATCCAAATATTACAAAAATGGTCACCGAGAAAAAGAGATTATTGTACTAGAAGCTAAAGACAGTGCAAAGGTTGTTGGGATTTTTCTCTTAAAACACTTGCAAACTATTCAAATTCAAATTTCAAATTAGTAATCAAAATATTAAACCATAAAATCAGTGAAAACATAAAATAAGGTGCAACTATAATTTCATCATGCTAGCTCCAAATAAGAGGCATTGATGTTGACAATTTTAAAATTAATAGGATTCCACTTTACAATAGAAATTTGTGCATTATCATTGTTGTTTCATAACATAATGCATTGTACTAGATGTTTCACCAATTATGTGAGAGTTTTTTTTGAGAAATTTTTGAGAATAAATATGTTGCAAGAGTTGTTAACCCAATGCTTACAACCTTTTAGGTTATTTTTATTAGCAATAATGGGATGGTTTTTCTCTCTTCCTCTATCTCTCATAGTTTTCATAATGGCATATGCTTCAAACATGGAAGATGACAATTGCAATGGGAGAGTGTGTATCTACAAAATCCAACATTGGAATTGCTTTGAGAGCAAGTATATTTCTTTTCATTCTTGCCTCTTTCTTTTGGTCTTTCTCAAACACTCAAAGCCTCTTTGGTATCTAGAGATACTTTTCTTCTCAACTCCTCAAAAATTAGAGAAGTAACAATATTCTCAATCTAAAAGAAAATTGATGTGCTCACCATGTCTATGATATGGCTATCCCATAAGTTTGCCAATAAACATAGCAATATTTCCACCTTTCTTCTTCATCTAATGGCACCCCTATTGAGTTCAATTTAGTCACCAAAATATTCAATATTTACACATACTAAGATACTCACTCTCTCTCACTCTCACTCTCTCCCTCTCTACTCTCTCACATCCCCTACTTTCTCTCTCTCTCTCATCCCCTACTCTCTCTCTGCCACCCCCTACTCTCTCTATCTCACACTTCCTCTCTCTTCCATCCCCTACTCTCTCTCCCCTCTCCCATCCCCTACTTTCTCTCTCTCACACACACACACTCTCCCATCCTCTCTCTCTCTCTCTCTCTCTCTCTCTCTCTCTCTCTCTCTCTCTCTCTCTCTCTCTCTCTCTCTCTCTCTCACTCTCTCGCACACGCGCGCACTCTCGCTCTCACTCTGCCTCTCTCCTTCCCAATTTAGGTCTTAATAGTGTGTCGCACTAAAGTGCGTATGCACTATTAAGACAAAAATTCAAAAAACCTTTGAATAACACATGCACTATATAAATCTTTACATTCTACCAAGCCTAAAGGTTGGTTTATCCTTTGGGATCCAACCCAAAGGTTTGGAGTCTCTAAACTGGTCTGAGACATGTTTTGCTGCAAATATACAAAAAATGATTGATTTTTCTTGTGTGATATCCTTCAAATTTCCTTGTGGTTGAGCATCGATAAAATCAGGTTACATGACATTGTACGTCTCTATGTTAGCTATATAACCATATAATTTATTTTTTATTTGAGCTATTTCAAGCCTTTCAACTATAATTTATTTTGAATGTATGTTCATTTTTTGTCAAAAAGAAACATGTACTAATTGGGCTATAGATTTTAGCTCGTTCTTTGAAATTCATAACAACTTAGTTTTTTAGAAACTAGACTCCGTTCTACACACTTTGAAAAAAAGAACTTTTGATTTTAGATTAGTTTTCAATCATTTCTAGGGGGAGCACATAGATCTTTTATATTTTTTGGATGTTTCCAATTAAAAAAATTCATTAAAAAAATACACATTATACAATTATCCCAAAAAATCGGGATAAACTACACAGTGTTAGGTAACTTTTGACCAGAGAAATTAAAGAATTTCAAAAAAAAAAAAGTGAAAAGTTTAGGGGGGCCACACTTTGTACTATGGTATGTTTTTTCTGAAAAAACAATACCACTTTCTATGGCCTCCTTTTTTGAGGACCTAAAACTAAACCAGTTTGAAAAAAAAATAGTAATTTAGAAACTAGATTCAAAGGACTACTACTTTCTTTTCTATCATCTCTTAAAATTTTGAGTGTAACCATCTTCAAATTCTTGTTGAAGTTTAGAAATTTCTGATTTCAAAAACTAGGTGTCCACTTATACCCCCCTTTTGGCACTACAACTTGGTGCACTTACCCCGAGAAAGGTATTTGCGTGCATTGGAATGGGCCAATGAAATTCAAAAGTAAGTTGGAATGTAATCTAGCTAAGAGATGTGGTAAGAAGGTAAGTTACATAATCCCCTATGCTAATAAATATTGGTTTATACAATGTCAGGATATAGAAAAGAAACATGAAATGTTAGGTTTATCAAATCTTTCTATAAGCGGCATCACACTAGTTTCATAGCATGGCAAACTAACTTCAATGAAAACAAAAATAAAAATAAACAATCAATCAAATGGATGGAATGTACAGACATACCACTGGAACTAATGGAGAATAACATAATTAAAAGAATAGGAAAATCTCTAGAAGCCTTCATAGGAATCGAAGATAGCAAAATTAGAGTCTTGGTGAAAACAAATCTAAGCAATGTAGTAATTAGGGAAATCATAAAAAATAGATTGATATAAAAATTAAATTTTAGGGAATATATAGGAGAAATAGTAAAAATTAAGGATACAAACTCCAAAAATATGCATATCAAGAATACTCTAAAAGGAAGTCAAAGGATAAGGAAAAGAATAGATAAGAAAATGAAAAAAACTATGGCAAAAAGAACATCAGAGAAGGACAATAGAGATAGCCAAGGAGCATCAGATAAGAATAAAAATCAAAATATGGGAAATACAAACATAGTCAAGGAGCATCGATAGGAAATTTTGGAAAGAGATGGTAAGGAGAAAAATGGATGGATGACAAACATGAGCTATCAACAATCATTAGATAAAATCAAAAAATGTAAGGACTACCAAATGGAAAAACATACAATAGAAGAGACAGAACTCAATATTAAAAATATTAAAAAGCTATCACACAAGATCTTGTTATTACAGAATGATCTGATAGATCAAAGTATTCTAGCAGAATTTGTTCACACAGAGCATAAAGGCAAAAAGACGTTGATAATAGATACAAAGGAGCCATCAAAAAATAGAAGAAATAGTTAGATCAAAGTATTAGAAGGACAAACATTAGCAGCTCAAGAAGGGAAGCTTGGTAATAAATATATGGAAAAAGAGAACCATAGAGAAAAGGAATTTGAACAAGAAAGTAATCAAGAAGTCCAAATACTAGAGATATAAGAACAAAAACTAAAAATCCCACCAGAGGATTTAGCTCAATGGAGCAATATCACTGTCAGGAATTTTTTTTAAAGAAAAGAGCAACATATTCTCATAGACTCTAGACATGTTTGACCAAAACAAAGAAGAAAGAGGAACCTAAATATAAAAAAGAATAACAACCTTAGAAATAGAGAAAGTTAGAGAACAAACACATATGCAAGAAAAAAAACGGGAAAATCAGAATGAAGAGAAAACAATATGGGATGACTTCAAAGCTTTGGGGAAAAGTCCCAATAGGGGGAATGAAATCTAAGAAAAGAGATTAGAAGAAAAAGAGAAAACCTCAAAAGTAGAAGATTACCAAATGATTAAAATGCTACTCAAATAAATATTAATAGAAGACACTCAAGTAAGAGAATAATCAAATATAGCCGAAAAAGTTAATAAAGAACAAAATCTGGAAAATATAGGTCTATCAATAAAATAGGAAGGATTAAAGACACCAAACTATGGAAAACCCAAACAAAAGTGAGGAAGAAAATCACTAAAAGAATTGAGGGAGGTTGTAGGATAGGTAAAGGAACAAACCAAGATCCTTAAAATTCTACAAGGCAGGAAGGGGAAGAGCCTTCCCAAGGAACAATGAAAATCACTAAATGGAATGCTAGGGGCCTAAATGCCCCTAGCAAGAAACAATTATTAAAGTGTAATCTTACACTATTTGATTCATAAATTATATTAATTCAAGAAACTCAGTTAAGAAAAGAAGAAGGTATAAAATTGAGCCAAAAACTAGGAACATGGAAATCTGAGTTCAAACAATCACAGGGTGCCTTAGGTGGACTTGGAATCATATGGAACACTCAGAAAGTCAACACAGAAGACATATCCACCCATACTAATTGGATGGGAAGCAGAGTCACCAGCACAAAGTCAAATATATAGATGATTGTAATAAATGTCTACAAGCCTACTCAAAAAATAGATAAATTAGCATTTTGGAATGAAATTAATTAATTCATCAATACAAAACCAAATGAGACCATCATCATAGGAGGAGACTTCAACGTTATACTTAGAAAAGAGGAAAAATATGGTGGGATAAAGACAATAACTATAGCTATGGAAGATTTCAGAGAATGGATAGGGAAGAACACCCTAATAGACATCCCCACCAAACATGGATCACATACTTGGAAAAATAGAAGGAAAGTCTTTTGTTACATTGTAAAAGGACTGGATAGATTTTTCTTAGAAGCATAACTAAGGAACTTTGATAGAGAGATCGATGCAGAATTCTATAAATGGCAAGGTCAGATCACTTCCCCATAAAAATGGAAATTAAAGAGTAGGCTAAACCTAGTAGGAACCCATTTAAATGTGAAAAGATGTGATTTATGGATAAAACTTTAATGGAACAAATAAAAATATGGTGGCGAGAGGAACATTTTCAAGGATTAAAAATGTTCTATTTTGTATCAAAATTGAAAAGCATAAAAGAAAAGATTCTAAAATGGAACAAAAACACAATTTAAAAATATTTTTAAAGAAAAACTTGATATTGAAGAGAAATTAGATAAATTAAAAAAATAAATTATCAAAAAAGGAATCAACTAAAAAATTTATCAACTAGAAAAAGAGTACCTCCAAAAACAAGAAGAAATTCTAGCAAAAGAAGAGATATACTAGAAGCAAAAATCCAGAGAGAAGTGGCAACCAAAAGGAGATTGTAATATGAGATTCTTCCACACCAATACACTATATAATAGAATACACAATAATAAAATATTTTCAAGGCGATCAAACAAAAAATCTAGACCAAAAAGGCAGAAATCCTTGTTGACTATTTCAAAAGATATTCTCAATAATAATGATACTTTAAATAGAATTGAACTAGAAGAAATTCTTAAGTCTATACCCAAGATGATTATAGAAGAAGATAATAAAATATTAAATAAGCCCTTTTCTCTTCTAGAAATTAAAATGAAACCCAGATAAATCTCCTAGACTTGATGGATTCCAAGCATTCTTCTTTCCAAAATTTTGGGATATCTTAGGAGAAGATTTATGGAAAGCATTTGAAGCATCCATGAATGGAGGATCCCTCTTATCAAAAATTAATCATACCTTCCTAATTCTTATCCCTAAAAAAATTAAAAGTGAAGAACTGGGTGACTATAGACCCATTACTCTATGTAATACTATATATAAAGTGTTCTTAAAAGTTTTACCTAATCGCAACAAAAAAATCTACCTTAACTTATATCAGAAGAATAGATAGGGTTTGTACCAAGAACATCCATCCTTGATGGTATCTCTATCATCCAAAAAATAATTTATTCTACAAAAAAAAAAGGAAACATGCATGTTATTAAAATTAGACATCCAAAAAGCTTATGACAAAATAGACTGGACATTCCAATGCAAAACACTTGAAGCTTTTGGGTTCTCAAAACAATGGATTAACATCATCTTTAAATGCATATCCACTCTAAAAATATCCCTAATCATCAACAATAATCTAGAAGGTTTCTTTAGCATATCTAAGGAGATCTGATAAGGAGATCCCATCTCCACTTTCCTTTTTATCATCATGGAAAAATCTTTTGGAAGAGCAATCAAAATAGTGCAACTTCAAAACAAAATTTTAGGAGTAAAAGTAACCAACAATGCGGAGAACACAATGCACCAACAATTTTCTGATAACAAAATATTAGTCAGAGTTAGTACTAAGAATGAGGCAGATCACATGCAATTTTGTTTAGAAACATCTACAAAAGACTCTGGTGAAAGAATTAATGTAGAAAAATCAGAAATCTTCTTCCTAAATACACCAAATAAAAGAGAGGAATATATATACAATAAATTAGGATTCAAAAAGGGCACCTTTCCATTTAAAGTGGTGATGTGAAAAAAATAGAGTTTGAAAATGTCTAAAAGCATTCCAAAATCTGCTTTGACCTTTTTCAACCCATCCCAATACCAAAGCTAAAAAGTTAGGACCAAGCTTTATCAGGTATCCAATTTCATATCAAATACTTGATACTTGTAACATTGATTTTTTTTAAAAAAACTCGAGGGTTGTTTTCACATTGCATTTTTTGTGTGTTTGAGAGCTCCCTCTATTCTAGTATCCAATCTTAGAATGAGTATACAATATTAGTAAGTATTTTTTGTTTTTTTTAACATTTTCAATGAATCTTATTATAAATTGGTTATTTTTAATTGAATTTATTACAAATTAGGTTTTTTAATAGAAATTTTTGAAATTTAGGTTATTTTTAATAGAATTATGTTTCACAAACTAATAGGTATGGCTGAGTAAAATGATGATATTGAGGCAAGAAATAATGTTCCTCATAACCCTCCACCAAATGATCTAGTGCCCCCTCAAAACCCTCCTCAAATCAAACACTTGATATTTGAAAATCTCACTAAATTGAGGGTTTTGTGAACCACATATAATACTATACCTGCATGAGCTCCTATGTTATCCACGTTAAACACCATAGTGGATAATATTGAAACACTTACTAATGAATAAAATGATGCTCTTTGATGGCATGACCAAATGCATGCCATGTTTGATGATGGGTTGGACTATGATGAGGTTGTGGACATAAATATAAGTAAATATGATTTGGTAGGCCTTTTTGCATACCCAAAAACTTGTAGACAACTCAAATGCACAAAACCCAGACTATTAATTAAATGGTGCACAAATGAGGCTATGCATGCAAACTTTTGGGATTATTGGTGGATGGTTTTTGATATCCCTCCACACAAAAATTTAGAGGTGCCATTTTTTTTCCTTAGAAAATTATATTTAGAATTTGTGTTGGGCCTCAAGGTGAACTATTGGAGCATGAAGCCCAACATGGGTGTAGGAGGAGGAGCTCCTCAATATCGATCCTTCGCCTAGTGGAAGAAATTCAACACTTTTTTCCAGCCTATTGATGTCTCCCCCCCTCCTCGAGTGCAACATCTTGATATCATTGCAAAGGCTAGCTCTTAGACTATTAAAGCTGTCCATAGATTGAGTAGCCCATTGATATCCTAATCTAGGTCAATGTTGCCTGCCTGTGTTGATGATCCTAGAACAAGTTCATCATCAGCAAACTCAACACATCTTTGTGAGAATATTTGTCTAGGTCCCATAGATGATCTTTCTAAGTATCAGTTTGTATTTGACAAGGATACACTAGATGTTCGTAAAGAGGCTACACACCCTAACATGAGAGAGGAGGGGCATGCAGAGGCATGGACTCCTTTTGTGTCAGTATGTTTATACATTTTTTTATTATGACATATGCGATTTAAAGTTGATCATTTTAATAGAGTAATTTTATTATTTAACCTATACTGACTTATAGATGTATTTTATCTTCATTCATGTTTAGTTGATGTTTGAGGAGGAGCTTAGACAAGTTGATAATGTCATGCTCTCAGCTCTTTCATTTGGCCTTGAGACATCTACAGTACATTATGTTGTGTTCTCATTGTTTTTTTCTATTTGATATTGTAGCATATATGGTTTTTAATCTTTCCTTTTTCTTGCAGGTATCACCTTTCAGTGAGGGAAAAAGTGTAGGATGACGCAGGTCCCATTGACAAGGGAAAGGTAACTAGGTGCTTTCTCTTTGATCAAGTATTGATGCATTATTGTAAAATGTTTGTGCTAATAAAATTTAATTACATTCTTTATTGTATAGGGCATGCCTATTGGTGATGACTCCAGGAAGATTCCTCATCGTAGATACTTTTGCATTTCCATTCGCACTGAGAGCCCCATTGTGTGTAGAAGTATTATTTTTATTTTTTTTTCCTTATTTTCATAAATAAATTCAAAACTGACTTCCATGATATTAACAACTAGTATTTTCTTGACACAACCATTATATCCAGAGGACTCAACATAGGTAAGTTGTAGTTTGAATTCTTGATTATATGTTATAAATTTAGCATGCTATGAATTATAATGCTATAGTTTAGGTTATAGATTCATTCTAAAAAACATAATTGAACATACATAGGCCACAATTAGCAAGGTTCAAGCATTGTCGAGGACATATTAGAGGACTCTTGACTAGCGCAGAAGGTCTATTAGAGAGGTATTTATGATGAAAGTTTAATACTATAAATCTTCATTAAAAGAAGATCATTATGCATTTGAGCAATTCAACTTTAGATATATAGAATCATATAAATTTAGTAGTCTAACTTTGGGTTTTCCTTTTATGTTTATGTAGGAGGCATCTGATCCACCTAGTGTAGCGAATAGGCTACATTTTGATCATCCACTAGCTACTTAGGATAGTACAGTTGTCATAGGGTGCATCATGAGACATATTGAGATGTCATATGTCACATTGTTTATAGAAACATTGATATTATACACATTCTGATGGCATGATCAGCCACATTTTGTGTAATTTGTCTATGGATACATGAACTTTGATAAATATTTTTGAAATTTGTCTATGGATACATGTATTTTGATATATTATTATTTCTCATTTATGTGCACAATGATATACATATTAATTTAGTATAGTATTGTTAAATTTATCATGAATCATGTGTGCTGTTCATATTTATGGAATATCATTCATTTTGATCTTTGTTGTTATATTCAATTCAAATGAAATAATTTGTGAACAACATTTTAACAACCTTTATTATCAAATTTTGATGCAATGTTTAATTTTAAATGCTATCATATATGTTTAATTTGAAATAATCTTTGCAATCCACCTCCTTCACCCTGGTACATCAACTTTCTAAAAAAAAATGAGAACAAGTGCTATTATGAGACTTTACTACACATTCAACTTACCAAGCCCACATGACATTTTGGAAATGGAAGAAATACTCAAGGCTTCCATCAACATCATGACATTGATATGTATGAGTTTGGATCAACCAACAACTCTAAAATAACTAAAAATCAATATCTCAAAAAAAATTCAACTAGATGTTGTTGTTAGCACATTAAAATCACAGTCATATTAAGGTCATTTCAGACCTTATATAGGTGTTTCCAACCTTGTATGGTCATGCTCAAACCCCTAACTAACTCTTTGCAGTCATTTCCAACTTTGGAAGAAAAAGTTGCAAAATTGCAATATTGCAACTTTTGCAATTTTGAGCAATTTTTGCTATAACTTAAAATTCTTAATTAGACGAGTTCACCAAAATTTTTAAATGGTTCTATTAGGTTTATTTAGACATTCCAAGATGGTTTTTGACCCTTGGTCAAATTTTCTGCCACTTTGGTCAACCTAATCCCTATTGAGAAACTTATAGGCATAACAACAACCTAGGAGCAAAAACCCACTTAGCAACTAAGTTAACCTTAGCTAAGGACCTAATAGGTCTTATTAAATCACTTGTGATGTGACTAGCATAAATATAATCCAAAATCACAAGAAAGAAGCACTAGGTACAAACTAGACTACCTAGGTGCTCCTACATCAAGGTGGCTGCAAATGATGGAGGCTCTCTATGGCCATAACAAATGTGTCAGTAGGATTCACCTACCCATCTAGAGCTAATGGTGCTAGCAATTTGATTCCAAGATCATCAATTTCAAAGTTATGTTGTGATGCACCTACAAACTGAGGCATACTATGAGTTATGGCATTGAGCGAGATCGCTCTATCGAATCCAAACAAAATGTGATCTCTTGAAAATTAGATAGGTTATTTTAGGCCTTGACAAGACTATCCTTTAGCATTCAACATTTCATAAATATCCCCTATAAGCTCCGAGTTACAAACCTCGAAAGATTGACCTCAACATGCACTTAGAGCACCTTGGAGACTCCTCAGTATAGGGTGGTTGTGGATGATGGAGGCTCTTCATGGCTAAAAAAGGGTTTCACTAGGGTTCACTTTCCCATTCAGAGCTAATAGCACTAACAATTCGATGCCAAGATCAACAATTTCAAAGTTACGCTGTGATGCACCTATGAATTGAGGCACACTATGAGTTTTGGCATCTAGTGAGATGATTGTGCTAAATCCAAATAGAATGTGATCTCTTGAAAATGAGATAGATTATTTTAGGCCTCGCTATGACTATCTTGTAGCATTTTACATTTCATCGGTAGCCTCCACGAGCTCCAAGTTATGACCCTCAGAAGATTGATGACACATACTTAGAGCACCTTGGAGACTCTTCGATATGGGGTATCCATGAATGATGGAGGGTTTTTATGGAAAGAACAAGGGTGTCACTAGGGTTTACCTACCTATTTGGAGCTAATGACACTAATGATTTGATGCCAAGATCAATGGTTTCAAAGTTACGTTGTTATGCACCTATGAACTAAGACACATTGTTAGTTTTGGAATCAAGTGAGATTGTTGTGTTGAATCTAAATCAAATGTGATCTCTCAAAAAATGGGACACATTATTTTAGGCCTTGATATGACTGTCATGTAGCATTCAATGTTTCATCAATAGCCCTCATGAGCTCTGAGTTACAACCCTTGGAAGATTGACCTCAATATGCACTTAGAGCACCTTGGAGACTCTTCAATATAGGGTGGCCACAGATGATTGAAGCTCTCTGTGGCTAGAAATAGGGTGTCACTAGGGTTTACCCACCCATGTATAGCTAATGGCACTGACTATTTAATGCTAGGATTAGTGGTTTCAAAGTTACATTGTAGTGCACCTATGGATTGAGGCACACTATGAGTTTTGGCATCGAGCGAGATCGTTGTGTTGAATCTAAACAAAATGTGATCTCTTGAAAATGAGATGGGTTATTTTAGGCCTCACCATAACCATCATGTATTGTTCAACATTTCATCAATAGCCCTCATGAGCTTCAAGTTACAACCCACAAAAGATCAGCCTCAACATGCACTTAGAGTACCTTGGAGACTCTTTAGTATGGGGTTTCCATGGATGATGGAGGCTCTTCGTGGCTAGAAAAAGGGTTTCACTAGGGTTTGGAGCTAATGGCACTGACAATTTGATGACAAGATTAGTAGTTTCAAAGTTACGATATGATGCACCTATGAACTAAGGCACACTACAAGTTTTGGCATCGAGCAAGATCATTGTGTTGAATCCGAATAGAATGTGATCTCTCAAAAATGAGATAGATTATTTTAGGCCTTTTTATTATTGTCATATAGCATTCAATGTTTCATCAATATCCCTCATGAGCTCTGAGTTACAACCCTCGAAAGATCGACCTCAATACACACTTAGAGCTCCTTGGAGACTCTTTAGTATGGGGTGGATGTGGATGATGGATGCTCTATGTGGCTAGAACAAGGGTGTCACTAGGGTTCACCCATCATCTAGAGCTAATGGTGCTGATGATTTGATGCCAAGATTAGCAATTTTAAAGTTATGCTATGATGCACCTATGAACTGAGGCACACTGCAAGTCTTAGTATAGAGCAAGATCGTTGTGTTGAATCCAAATGGAATTTGATCTCTCAAAAATGAGATAAGTTATTTTAGGCATTGGTATGACCATCACATAGTATTCAACATTTCATCAATATCCCTCACAAGCTCTATGTTATGACCCTCAGACGATCGACCTCAATACACACTTAGAACACCTTGCAGAATCTTATGTATGGAGTGATGGTAGATTATGGAGGCTCTTTGCAGCTAGAAAAATGGTGTCACTAGGGTTCACCTACCCATCTAGAGCTAATGGCACTGACAATTCAATGCCAAGATTACCAGTTTACAAGTTACATTGTGATGCACCTATGAATTGAGGTGCACTGCAAGTTTTGGTATCAAGTGAGATTGTTATGTTGAATCTAAACAGAATGTTACCTCTCAAAAATGAGATAGGTTTTTTTAGGCCTCCCCATGACCATCATGTAGCATTCAACATTTCACTGATAGCCCTCACGAGCTCTATGTTAAAACCCTCAGAAGATTAGCCTAAACACGCACTTGGGGCACCTTGGAGACTCTTTAGTATGAGGTGGTTGTGGATGATGGATGCTCTCCACGACCAAAAAAAGTGTGTCACTAGGGTTCACCCACCCATATGGAGATAATGGTGCTAACAATTTGATGCCAAGATCAATAGTTTGAAAGTTACATTGTGATGCACCTATGAACTGAGGCACACTACAAGTTTTTGCATCAAGTGAGATTGATATGCTGAATCCAATTGGAATGTGATCTCTCAAAAATGAGATAGGTTATTTTAGGCCTCTCCATGACCATCATGTAGC
>CM053787.1:738809052-738969052 GCA_028749045.1 Cupressus sempervirens
TATATTTTAATCAACTAAATAGATTAAGCATCAAATTGGAATAAATAATCTTGGAATATAAGGAGAAGATTGGGTGAAATGATCAAAAGAATATTATAGTCATTTGTGAATGACTATGATAAATAGTCATTTTTATTTAATTATGAATTATATACTTATCGCTGTCCCACAAACTATTCATTAACCACTTGTATAGACACTGTGACAATACAAGCATCAAATTAACAAAGATGGGTCTGTAGCAAAGAACCAAAAATAATAGGAAGTTGTATCCTAAAGCATGATCTTTGAATATGATACAAAGAAAGGAATATCGAGGATTCATGGGCCTACAACATATGTAGAAGTGAAAAAATTGTTGGTTAGAGTAAGAGAAAATAAAACATAATACATTTCTCTTAGTGGTGACTCGACACTGATAAAGAAATAGGGAGATAAAACAAGAAACTAGTGGTTTAGTTTGATGCAGTAAATATTATATAAAAGAGAACAAAGACATTGTTTCAAGTATATTGAACTCAACTATTGATACATATCAAAATAGTTTAACTTCTTACTATCAAATGAGAGAATGATCAATCACATTATTTAAGGTTTGATGGCAACTGCCTCTGTCAATTATTGAGAAGGGTATTAAAGAAGCTTAATTGGATCACACAAATAAGGAGCGTCATGACTTTAAATTTGGAAGTCACATCTTATGGAAAAAAATATTTGAACCCCTTATTGTAATTTCACCTCTAATTACAATTGGCTATGTTTGATTACCAATACTATCATAATTTTTATGGTGGTTTTAATAGGTGACATAATTTGAACATTTCCTCTATGCCTTCAAAATTGGAAGATTCTCAAAGGTATCATGTTGGAGAAATTGATGTCTGGGTGGCACAATGTATGGATCTTGATTAACCGTAATCATTTCTTCTTTCACTAAGACATTGTCCTGTAATACATTCAGGTGTTTGTTTTGAAAATGTGTCATTTCTTCTAAACTTCATACGATTGATTGCTTTTCTATATGAAGACTCTCAACAATAATCTTGGCTTTGTTACATGCTAATGGGAGTCACAAGTTGTAAAGGTGGAACTGTATTATTACAAATTGATAGTGTTTTCTATGAAAGTTGGTCTGGTGTAATCTCAAGATTTTTGTTATCGTAATCAAAAATATTTTAGGCATCCTCCAACAAATATCTGGTGATAATGGCTTGATTTTATAGTTGGAAACATTGGTCAAAGTGAAAAATTTGAGTTTTTCAAGTTTTTCACATGCATAGAAAATAGAAGTAACATTTGGGAAATTTCATGGTAAAGTAATCATGGATAGATTGTGCAAAGTTCACATTGTTTGTGTTCTCAAGTTAACTGATGCCGAGCATGGCATCTATAGCATATGTAGATGTTCAGAAAACTGTAGCAATTTTACTCATTAATCACTCATTAAAGTTCCTTTTCAATGATTTAAGAGCCTCAAAGACTTCCCCTATGTAAAACCATTTCTATAAGATGTTAAAAGAAATAAAAATATCTTTATCTTTACTTTGTCTTCAACACTATTCATTTTTTTAATGAATAGTCATTTTCTATTAATAAAATATACTAAGAATACAATTCCCAAAAAATGGGTCAGGGGATACAAGATCACCCCATGAAAGAGTTCACACGGTCGAAGCCAGACTTAAAAACATGGCCTTAGCTGAAAACAACCACTATTCATAAAAAAGAAGGAATAAACCACCTCAGGCTACCAAGGCAATGCTAGCCAAAGGAGGAGGATCATCTTTATTAGGAAATCCCCATGTATTAGTAGGATTGTGGGGTAGATTGGGAACAATCCAGTCGTCATCAATAGTAGTAGGATTAGGGATAACCTCTGCATCCTTAACCTTTGGCCGCAAAGGAGAAATCGCCAAAGCCAGGCGAGGAAATTTCCCAAAATGCACCTGTCGAGGCCCAAAATGAGGAACTGAGGACCAGTCAGAACCACCGTGGGGTGGGGAAGCAGAGCAATGCCTCCATCCACCATCACCACCACTAGGAGATTTCTGGCAGGAAGCTTGGGAGTGTGGCATGTGTGAGTGGTGGCCAGAGGACTGGCAATGAGAATAGTGTCCATGAGGCGTAGAGGTATCAGTCAAGGCATTTGGAGGAACTCTAGTAATGGTACAAGGAGCATTGCCCCAGTGATTTAAAAATTCCTATAAGTAAGCAACTTCTAGGGAAATTTTATTAGCTTGCACCTAGATCTACATAATTACATTCTTACAAATACATGCTTTAGTGTACATAGCAATGTTAACATCCAAAAAATTATGAGAGAACATAACAACATTCCTATCTTTCTAGAGAGAAAACAAAATTTTCATCTTGAAGGTATACCAAATTTGAGTAAATTTTTGAGGAATTTTGGGGGAATCACCCAACAGGATCATGTGCCATGAAAATGGTTCGAGCCTAAAAGGCTTGAAAAAATCACGAATCTAGTGCCAATAATTTTGAGCATGCTTATAAAACAAGAAAATATGCAAAATAGACTCAAGTTGACCACAGAAGGAGCATCAGGGATCAGGAACCCCAATTTACTTGAGCTGAGGCCTCAGGGGAAGACCTTGGAAGGCAAGGCACCAAGCAAAGTGGGCAATCTTGGGTTCTATAATACCACTCCAAATGGTGTCAAAATGTTTTCTCCATTGAGAAAGTGAAGATTGCAAATGCCACCGCTGGTTAAGCATGTCAACCATCAGAAGATGGGGCGAGAGCCATCAGTACCCCATATTGGGCATATAATTAGCAAATGGAGTGTCAGGATACCACTTCCAATCATGTCACCAAGGCCGACTAGACTAAATCCCCACCTTATGAACTAGGTGCATAGGAATAGAAGACAATAGAAGGTCAAAAGTCTACTAATTTGTATAGACAAGACGATACTAAACTTGCATATCTTCCCATGACCTAAAACTCATGGTGACTCTTGAAAAGAGATCATTAGGAGCTTGGATGCCATGTTTCAAAAAATGCAAAGCACTGGCACCTTGAATCTTGGTGAGAGGAGTGCCTTGAATTGAAAATAGGGGAGACCACCAATGTTCTGTTGATTCAAGGAGAGCCCATTGCAAAACTCATCTCTAGCCGAACAAAGCCATGGCTTAAGAGCTTCCCAGGCTTTCTAGATACTCTTGATAATAAATGAGCCCTAAATGGCCACTAGTTCATGCATGATGAGAAGGGTTTGAAAACCAATCCCTTTCCACACATGCCTGTTAATAGGGAAGCCAAAATAAATGCAGTGCCTTACTAGAATCTTCCAAGCTTCATCCCCAAAAATAGCTTGGATAATCCATTTTGCACAAAGAGAAAGGCCTTGTTTCTCAGTAAAAAGTAGGCCAAGACCACCAGACTCTCGTGGGAGACAACAAAAATCCCAATAAACTCTATGAAAACCATGATGGTCAGAATCAGAATCCCAAAGAAAATCTCTGAGCAAACGTTCCAGCTTGAGATAGGAAGCTTTTGATGGTGCCCAATGAGAAGAATAGTAGACATGAGTGGCGGCTAGAATCTTAGAAAAAATTTGGAATTTACCAGGAAGAGAAATAGGTTTGGTGATCCAATAGTTGAGCATTTTTCTAATCTTGCCAAGCACAGCATTCAAAAGCTCCACAGGAGAGGCCTAGAAGGCAAAGGGAATGCCAAGAAAGTGGAAGATTTCCCCATGAGTAACACATTTCTACTAGAACTGGCTAAGCTAAGATGGTGCTGGCAAAAAATACTGGCAGTAGTAGAGCATTTTATGTCATTGGATGGTAGAGCTAGAGGCTTGACAAAAGGTGTCCAAAAAATTTAAAGCTTTTTTTATATTTTCTTCATCCTCAAGAAGCATAAGAAAGGAATCATCAGAAAAATGACCATTGACTAACTAGGAGGAAGAATCAGGCAAGGAAATGCTATGAACTAGCCCTGAAGAAACAGAATGAGCTAATAAATAGCCAAAACCTTCAGCAACAAGGACATAAAGTACTGGACATAGAGGGTAACCTTGCCTAATTGAATGAAAAAGTCCAAAAGCCTTAGATTGCAAATTATTTATGGTAATGTAAGCATTAGCATCACCAAAGAGCATCTCCATGGACTGAAGAAAATTGGTGCCAAAACCCAAAGCCTAAAGCATAGCCAAGATGAAGGGCCATTCAATGTGATCATAAGCTTTAGAAAAATCAATCTTTAAAAAGATAGCCTCCTTCTTGGACTTGTGAGCCCATTCCATACCTTCCCAGATAGCAATGACATTGTCAAGAATATATCTAGACTTGATGAAGCTAGTTTTCTCAGACCGCATAATTAAAGGCAACATGTGCCTAATTTTGAGAGAGAGTGCCTTGGCAGTGATCTTATAAGACA
The DNA here is from genome assembly GCA_028749045.1 of Cupressus sempervirens. Lineage (NCBI taxonomy): Eukaryota > Viridiplantae > Streptophyta > Pinopsida > Cupressales > Cupressaceae > Cupressus > Cupressus sempervirens. The sequence continues at coordinate 738,813,457 of CM053787.1, forward strand.
CATTTAGAAGGGTAGTGGGCCTTTAATTACATATGTCCTTAGGATCACCAGCTTTAGGTATGAATTTGATATTCCCTTTATTTATTATCGCTCCTAAGCTTTTAGTATGATATGCTTCGAGATAGACTTTGTGCAAGTTAGGACCTATTTGTTCCCAAAGGTGTTCATAAAATTCATAGGCAAAGCCATCACACCCAAGAGACTTTTCATCCACCAAGGAGTAAACTACCTCTTTAAGGTCTCTGAGGGAAAGAAGTTTCTCATAGAAAGCATGTTGCTCAACTGTAAGGCAATTTGGGGTAACAGAGATACACTTTTTGAGAGCCTCCCCTTGAGAAACCAAATTTCCCTACGAAACAAAAATATTGTAATAATGATGAACGAATGCTAGTAGGATGTTAGGGAAACTGGACAGAACAGTCATTCCCTGCTTGATCTTTTTAATCCCAACATTGGTATGATGAGCCCGAAGCAATTGTAAGAACTCCTTCGAGGCTTTATTGCCAAACTCCAACCAGTGGAGACGGGCCTTGATTTGAGTTCCATGGGTAGCATAGTTGTCAGCAATTTTCTTGTCATGGAAAATTTTGGCAAGATGAATTTGTAAATCCACATCAAAGGGGTTGAAGGTGAGAGCCTCAAAGGCTTTTTGAGGGCAAGGGTGTTGGCTTCATGAGAACATTTCATGAAAATTTTCAGTTGCCACCCATAGATGCACAAAAACTACACAGTTCGTGTAATGGCATCATTTCACCATTGAATCCATCCCCATGTGATGGTGGACATGGCTCCAAATTCTAGACGCATTGGATGTATTAGATGGTGGTAGAATGCAACAGTATAGATGTGTTGAGGAAGAACTTTGATTTGGCCACCTTGGGGACAACTATTTGCCAAGAAATGACAAATTAGATGGGATAGTGGTTGGATAACATCACATTTGTTAGGGGAATGATAGGCAGATCGCGATATTCAGAAAAAGAGAAAGTAGATTGCGCAAAGATCATAGCACAATCGAGACATTTTAAAATTTGGTCAGAGCTAGCTTGAAAGTTGTACCAAGTGTGCCAGACCCCACTACCTTGGGGACAATTTGTATTGGGATAAAAAAGGCCAAATTTATTTGGCATGTAGTACTAGGCTTCTCTTTCTCCAGCTGTCCACCGAAGGGGCAGAATGCCATCTTTGTCAGATGCAACTTCAACCATATTGAAATCCCCACAAATGACTCAAGTAGCAAGAGGCAAGTTTTCAACCAGCCAAACCCACATCTGGGACATTTTCGTAGCATCATTGGAAGCATAAACATTAATGACTCCACAAGAATGATTGTGAATGGAAAGAAAAAGCCAGATAATTCTATGTATGGGGTCAGAACCGTGCAAAATAATAGTAGAATGAAGGCAAGGTGATAGGAGAATAACTACACCACCTCGGCTAGGTTCATGCTGAGAGGAAAACATAATGCTATCCTGCCAAATGACGTGGCATGCAGCAAAAAGCATGAAACTAGAAATCTTAACTTCTTGCAGGCAGAGAAAATTTAAATTACCAAGTCTATGACGGGGGTCCCGGACATAGAAATTTCTGGTGAGGTATGAAAGACCTCAAACATTCCAGGAGAGGAAGTTTATGAGAACTCTTCCATATCCTCCTCATCCTCAAGAGAGGAGTAGTTATTCTACAAGAAGGTAGAAGCTAGGTGGAAGTCAGACGGGAAATCCTTTGACCTAACTACCTGTCATTTCACTTTTGGTTTCTCCGCACGTCTAGGATGACTGCAAGAATGCCTTGTCACTGATGCCATGATGGAAGAAACTATAAAAGGAGCACAAACCCTAGACAAGGTAGAAACATTGGTGGCTGCCTTGATCTCCTAGATACTAGTAGGGTTTGGAACCTGTGAAAGCCTTGGAATAGGCACTGTGGAAGTTGCTTGTGGTCCCATGCTAGCCGACGCAAACAATCCTATGGGAATAGGAGGGACCACAATGACCACTACATAAGATTGCTTAGGGGACAAGGAATTTAAGGGACCCTTGCCCTTGCACCCAATAGTAACCCATTCTTCCTTTTTTCCTTTGGCCTATTTGGCAGGCACTTCTTTAGGCATGGGCTTGACCCTAGGTGTAGCTAGAGGGCAATCCTTGATCTTGTGTTTTGTAGACTAGCACCTATAATAGGTGTTAGATGGATTCAATTAAAGCACCTTCTGGGAGAAGGTTTGAGCTCCAATATGGATTTCCACAAAATCTTTGAGATCCTTGGAAAGATAAACTTTGATGCAAATGCATCGCTATGGGTGGGGCTTAAAAAAAATTTCAGGCTTCATGGTGACAACTTTTCCAAGGGTTTTGGCAATGGACTCAATGAAAGGGAAACATGGCAAGGGAAGACCTAGAAACTCAACCCACATAGGAACCCTAAGCTTTTTATCATCTGAGACTGTGAAGTCTCGGGACCATTTTTGGAAAACAAACAAAGAGGAATGAATAGACCAAGGTCTATTGTTAAAGACCATGTCTTCTTGAGACGGGCTAGCAAAGTGAAATAAAAAAAACCTTTGGTAAGGTTTTTGCACAGCATCAAGGCAGACTCCATGAGGAGTCCAACATTTGTTAAACTAGTCTCGAAGCATAGCTTCAGGAGGAGTCCTACTAATAAAATAACCTATCAAGGTATATTGCTCTAACCAGTCACGAGCAGCATCAAATTCTTGTAAAGGAAGGATAATGTCAAGATTACCTTGTGAAAGACCTTCGGGACAAACTTGCATGGGCATTTTTTCTAGGGTGGCACCATGGCAGTCTAAAGCAGTAGCATGAGAATCAAAAACAACTGGTTCACTATTGGCTAGAGCCATTATATCCTAACTTAAAAGCTCCCGCAGTAATTGCAGTTTGACAAGTGGTGCCTACAAGAGGAAAGCTCGGACGAAGAGTCATACACAAGAAAACTCACTACTTATTTTTCCTTTAATGACTGTAAGTGATTCTGTAACCACTAAATTCAAAACTTTTCACACATCAGGCCAATCCTATGTCTTTTGCTTGCTTCTATAAGGTATTCGAATTAGTTTCTTTGAGATATGATCCAATGAATAATGAACATGAACTTCCATCTTCTCTCTTTATGTATAGCTACAACAACATCTGAATAGTGTTGACAACCTAAAGTTTTTGTAAATTGAACATTTTCATCATTAACAAATTTTCCCAGGTCTACTTCATCTCTATAACTAATGCGATTAATTGGTCCTTTATTTTAATCATTAGAAAGTGGCTCAAATAGCCCAAAAATTTTAGAGTAGACTGTACACATTATCTATTTATTTAATGAATTTTGAGACAAGGCTAAAATTCAAGGAAAGATCACAATTGGAGACCCAAAAATTTGGGCTCCATCAGGTTGGAAACCCTAATTAGGGTTTATAAGATTCAACTTGGCAATAGATTTTGAATTAATCTTGGTCGTTCATTCTACTTGAGCTCCCTCTATAAGGATTGCTCTTGTCATTTCAAAAGAGAGAAACTGGAGTATTATTGCCAAGATAATTCTAGATTTTCTCTACTTATCATTGGTGTGTTTTGCAAGGTGATTAGTTTTGATCAAGATTGAATTATTGCATGGTTACCTCCATCCTCTTTTAGAATAGATTCCATTTCAAGTTGTTGAGATAGAGTAAAATAGAATTTGTTTGTAGTAGTTTAGTTGAATGAAATTAATAGTGGATGTTCACTTTCGTAACTTGAAAAAATCTAGACCATGAGCCTCTTGTTGATTGTAAGTGTGCCTCGTGTGGTTAACTGATGAATGAATGTACTTAACTTCAATTGGTATTGAATCTTTAGTTTAGACTGATTTGATAATTTTGAAAAGGAAACAACCCATGAGTGAGCTCATCTATTTGAAATGGTGTGACTCTTCTTAATTGCTCTCTTATTCAATGCTTTGCACTATATGCACATATGTATGGTTGTATGCTCCACCGCCAATACAATCAATGAAGCAAAAGGAGCACACAAATTAATTTCCTTACCTTTTCTTATTTTAATTTGTAAGGTTGGTTCTAACATGTATACTATGTAACTACATCGTGTCTTCATGCATGAATGTGTTTTCTTTGTGTTTTCTTCGTGTCATTATTTTAAAAATACAAAGTAAAAATGATCAAGGCATAGACCATTGATTTTAAGCTTATAAGTTGAGTGGAAATTGGGAATTCCTTGAGGGCAAGCAATTTGAGGAAGGGCAGACTTGTCATGAGCCCAAATTAATATTAATATTAAGGTAAAATATATTATAATCTATTATATACAAAGATATGTTTGCAATATATCTAAATTAACATAATTACATATTAAATATTAAATATTAAAAATAGGTGATTTTAAATATGGTAATATATATACATAATAGTGATATATTTGACAATATAAAAATAGATCAATATATAAGATTATGGCATAATTATAATATAAAATATTATATTCTAATTATAATATTAATGAGTTAAATAAATATCAAATATTATTTTTAATCAAAACATAATTAATGAACTCTTTCTTTATTTATAAATGTATGCCTATGTTGTTGATTATTTGAGTTAATACTTTAATATAGCATTATTTTTCAATTATATCAATTATAATTAATAGTATTTATGTTGAATTAATGATCACCGAATAAAGATGATTGAACATAATAATAATGTTATAAATATATTATTAATTCAAATACACTAAACAAATAAATACTATCATAAACAATATATTAATCTTTAGCATAAAATATAACTACTTTCAAATTCAATAAAATGAAATAAAATCTAAACCTAATTAATTATATAAAATTCAAAACTATGGAAAAACCCATATTGAGGCACGATTGTTTAATCACGTCACCCTAAGTCATATTGATTAGGATTAGGTTATTTGTTGAAAAGATACGAAAAGAAGCAAAGAAAAATAATACAGAACAACATACAACAAATAATAGGGAAAAAGGAAAGAAAATAAAAAGTACGAGAGCAATAAATAATGTGTGAAGTTCCACATTAAACTACACTGATATTGGTGATCGTTGCATCATACACTACGGTGGGATAATACCTTTGGCCAAGTATAGTGGGTATGAAGCTACCAAACTGATATCACTGTAACACAGTACCCCTGCATATATATAGGTACGTCAAAACTTAGCCATGTGATTATGCATCGGAGTACAATAATGTTAATAATATAAAGATCATTGTTAATTTTTATTTTATGATAGCCACATTAAAGAATATATAAAAGACGTGTTGTGAGGGCTCATTATGTTTATGAATTATGTAATCCTTAAATTAATCCAATACTTCCACTCATAGATTTAATTTGGTAAAGTAATTCACATGCATATTAGTATATATATATTAAGTGGAATTAAAATCATTATATGCTATTAAGCATTAGAAAATGTGTATCAATATATAAATAAATAAATATATACCTATACTTATTCTATTCAATAATGGTTATGTTTAATAGATTATTGAAGTTCATAACAAAACAATTCACATGATGTAATAAAGTATATATTTGAATTAAATTGGTATAAGGCAATGGAAACTTATATATACATGTAGGTAAATATTTTAGAATAGATATAAATGTATGTTATATAAATGATAAACATTGCATTTAAGAAATACTGATACATTCTAACAAAGCATAGGTATCCTTAATATTTTATGAACATCATAATTACATTTTGATTGTAGTACATAGAGTCTATCTCTTATCCCAATTACAAAATCCAAAGATAGGGAGTTGGTGGAGGGAAAGACAAAGTAATTTCGAGCACTTATCGAAATCACTTGGAGCTTGTTTCACGTGCCCTCTGCACCATCATTCTACAGTCTCAAGATGGTCATAAATAGGAGAGAGAAGATGATCTGATACTCTGAAGAGAAATCTCCCAAATAAACTAGTAAATTAATTATAAATGCTCAACTCGTAAACAAGTTTAATAACAATAATGGCAACAGCTTGCTCAATTCTAGATGATTCCCTAACTTGTGCCCAATTTTTTGAATTTTAGGTTAAAATTTAAAAAGGGGTCATCACAACATTCTTGAATTCACCTATACAACTATCTAACTATATGATATGTTTATCCATAGAAATTGCATGCTTCTATAAGAAATCAAAATAATTCTTGAAAAATTGTAGCACAAACTCATGAGAGTGAGATCTATAATCACTCATATACAAATGGTACTCTCTAATAATCTTTTGATTATCTTCCGCACTATTAGGGGCATGTCTATATGTTATGTGGACAAAAATAGCAATTTGAATGGATTTGTAATACTGAGATTGTGTCTCATTTTGAGGCTGCAATGTTTAGTTCTCTACAAAGTCACCAATTGATATAATAGTGCCAATGGGAAAAGTCTCTTTACACATTCTAAATTGTTGAACCACAACTGAGACCTATGACTATGTCTTGCATACTTGTAGAAAAGATTTGTCTTGAAATCTAAAATAAAACTAGCCACACTTATTTCTTTTGCAACCAATTCACATCTAGAGCCCTCACCCCTACTCTTCAATGTGTATTTCACCATTTCATATATCATTTTTTTTACTATTGTCTTCCCAAGATCTTGTTCACACCCCTCATGGAAACATGTGTCAAACATGAATAAGCCACCACATTTTGAACACTTCTCATTTAAGAAAGCATTTCTATAAAATAAATAACCATGAACTCTATGACATAAAAATTTATCTAGCAAGTCTCTTGATGATTTTGGAAGACCACTAGCATCACAATTCTCTAGAATTTCTTTATTATGCAAAGTAGAATGGATGGAGTGTAATAGTTCAGCATGCATATAAGACTCAACATGATATTTGCAACAACATGTATTTCTTATTTTAAGTTGCACACAATAAAATGGCTTCAAAGGTTAAAAATAACTTTGTGATATATGAAATCTTGGATGATTCTCTCTAAATTTTTTGAACAACATAGTTTGACTTACGTCCAAATAATGTTTAGGATGTGGCATGCAGTCTCTAACGTCAATTATCAACTTTAACACATTTTTAGCATTGGGTGATACTCTTGAGCTGAAGTGCAAAAATTTTGTAATTTATTCCTTCACATCGTTGGATAGCTTCTTATCAAAATATGGAAGTCTCCTACCAAAAGCCCATGTTTCATTTTGAAGAGGATCATCAATTCTCTCTTGTCCACTAAATGCTCTTCTCAAAGTAGTATGATTTTGGATCAAGTCAATAAAAGTTTTTCTCATATATCTACCCTTTCTCGAATGATGACTTACCAAAGAGGGTGTAATAACCCTTCAAGTAGCTCCCTTAACCTTCTCATTGTTATTTTTTCCAATGCTATTGAGAGCACTGAAAAGATTCTTCACAATAATGGCATTTCTTTCCAATTTTTTATTAACACGAATCTTCAATTTGGAAAGAATAGGTCTCATATTTTGCATGTTTAATAAGTGCATAAAAAGTTGACATTTCTCTACCATTTTCTTGTTGTCGAAAAACATCTTATATAGTCTTGAAGCCCATAGCTGAATGGTTTTTTCTATTTTTTTCCATTCTAGATTGGTACTAATCTTTTCATCAATTTCAATTATCCATTTTGGTGTTCTATAACCTTCATGTTGATTATACTTTGGAGATATATAATGTTCCTATGCATTGTCATTTTCGACATGGTCAATCATGCAATTTGCATTATGTCCTGGTAGCATTTCTTTCTCCAAATTTTCATTCTCTAAATTTTCAATCCTGACATTATCATTATTAATTGGTAAATTTTCTTTTCCCAACTGTACATATTCATTATTTGACTCTATGATTTCACCTTCAATTAATACATCATCAACTTGACTCACATTTAACATACATTGTCTCTTCCTTCGGTGATTTAGCTTGTCCCTTTGCCTATATGCTACAATGTCTTCATTCGATACCTTCCTTTTGCATTTAGCCTTTCAAAAACTACTACTCCCCATTCAAAAAACAATATTAGTAACCTAATAATATATTATAAAACCTTTTTCGATCGTATGGGCCCCAAAAACTCATTTTTCTCCAAATCTATGAAAATGGCACACAAAAAATGTGATTGTCAGGTCTGTAGTGACACGAAATATGTTCAAAAAAGCATGCCAATATTTCAAGTACTCGATCTCATATTGGGTATTTGATATCAAATCAGATACCAAATATAAGATTGGGTACTTGAAATTGATTCCCAAATTTTGGAGGGAAGTGAACAAATTTGATTATTATATATAATTATTATTATATATGATTAATATATTATTTTATTATGATTATTATTATATATCATTATTATATTATATTATTATTAAATATAATATAGTAATATATATTATTATTGTTATTTTTACTATTATTCTGACCTATAAATATTATATATATGATTACTATATTATATTATTATGATTTCTACTATTATTATTAAATATATTATAGTAATATATGCTATTATTGATATTATTATTATTATTATTAGTATTATCCATTTGGTTGGTTCAAATGTGTCGAAAGGTTCTTTATGTATTTCATAACAACATATGTCCCTAGGGGACCTAGGAACACATTTGGTTGGTTCAAAATGTGTTGAAAGGGGTCATAGGTTAACCTTTCACCCCTTTCAATGCATTTCATGAAAAAATGTGTCCTAAGGGGCCCTAGGAATCCTAGGGACTGATCATCACAATATATGTCCCTAGAGACCCTAGGACTGCTATGAACCAATTTGGTTGGTTGCATTGCATTGAAAAGGGTCATAGGTTAACCTATGACCCCTCTCATTGCATTACATGGCAACATATGTCCCTTGGGCCCTAGGGTGCCTAGGGACCGATTTAGTTGGTACCAATGCACCGAAAGGGGTCATAGGTTAACCTATGACCTCTCTTGATGCATTTCATGGCAACATATGTCCCTAGGGCCCTAGGACCCCTAGGGACCCATTTGGTTGGTTTGAATGTGTCAAAAGGGATCATAGGTTAACCTATGACCCATCTCGATGCATTTCATGACAACATATGTCCCTAAGGGCCCTAGGGCCCCTAAGGACTAGTATAGTTGGTTCTAATGTGTCAAAAGGGGTCATATGTTCACCTGTGATACCTCTCGATCCATTTCATGACAACAAATGTCCCTAAGGGCCCTAGAAACCCTATGGACAAATTTGGTTGGTTCAAATGCATCAAAAGAGGTCATAGGTTACTCTCAATGCATTTCATGATAACATATATCCCTAGGGGCCCTAGGACACCTAGGGACCCATTTGGTTTGTCCCAATGCATTGAAAGGGTCCTCTTGATGCATTTCATGACAACATATGTCCTTATGGGCTCTAGGGCCCCTATGGACCGATTTTTTTAGTTCCAATGCAACAAAAGGGCTGGTAGGTTAACCTATGACCCCTCTCAACATATTTCATGACAACATATACTCCTAGGGGCTCTATGACCCCTTGGGACCCATTTGGTTCATTTCAATTCAACAAAAGGGGTCATAGGTCAACCTATGACCCTTCTCAATTCACTTCATGACAACATATGTCCATAGGAGCCCTAGGACCCCTAGGGACCCATTTGGTTTGTTCAAATGCATCAAAAGGGGTCATAGGTTAACCTATGACACCTCTCGATGCATTTCATCACAACATATGTACCTAGGGGTCATAGGACCCCTAGGGAACCATTTGGTTGGTTCCAATGCATAGAAAGGAATCACAGGTTAATTGATGATCCTACTCGATGCATTTCATGACAACATATGTCCCTAGGGGCCCTAGGACCCCTAGGGAGCCATTTTTTTGGTTCCAATGCATTGAAAGGAGTCATAGGTTAACTTATGATCCCTCTCAACACATTTCATGACAACATATGTCCCTCGAGGCCCTAGGGCCCCTAGGGACAGATTTGGTTGGTTCAAATGGGACAGATTTGGTTGGTTCAAATGTGTCGAATGGGATCAGGTTAACGAATGACAATTCTTGACACATTTCATGACAACTTATTTCCCTAGGAGCCCTAGGACCCCTAGCGACCAATTTGGTTCATTCTAATGCATTGAAAGGGGTCATAGGCTAACCTATGACCCCTCTCGATGCATTTCATGACAACATATGTCCCTAGGGACCCATTTGGTTGGTTCGAATGTGTCAAAAGGGGTCATAGGTTAATCTATGACCTCTTCATGCTTTTCATGAAAACATATTTCCCTAGGGGCCCTTTGATCCCAAGAAACCCATTTGGTTGTTTCTAATGTGTCGAAACCTATGCCCCCTCTCGACGCATTTCATGACAACATATATCCTTAGATGCACTAGGACCCCTAGGGACCCATTTGGTTGGTTCAAATGTGATGAAAGGGGTCATAGATTAACCTATGACCCCTCTTGATGAATTTCATGAAAACACATCTCGTAGCGGCCCTACGGTCCCTAGGGACCCATTTGGTTGGTTTGAATGCATTGAAAGGGATCATAGGTTAACCTATGACCCCTCTCGACATATTTCATGATAATATATGTCCCTAAGGTCCCTACAACCACTAGGAACCCATTTGGTTGGTTCCAATGCATCGAAATGGGTCATAGGTTAACCTATGACCTTCTCAATCCATTTCACAACAACATATGTCCCTAGGGGCCCTAAGACCCATAGGGACCCCTTTGGTTAGTTCAAATGCATCCAAAGGGGTCATAGATTAATCTATGATTTCTCTTGAAACATTTCATAATGACATGTGTCATTATTTGGTTGCCTCAAATGCATCACAAGGGGTCATAGGTTTACTTATGACCCCTATTGATACATTTCATGACAACAAATGTCCCTAGGGACCCATTCGGTTGGTTCCAATAGGTCGAAAGGGGTCATTGGTTAACCTATGACCCCCTTCGACAAATTTCATGACAACATATGTCCTTAGGGGCCCTAAGGCGCCTAGGGATGCATTTGGTTGGTTCAAATGCATCAAAAGAGGTCATAGGTTCTCAATGCATTTCATGACAATATTTGTCCCTAGGGGCCTTACCCATTTGGTTGGTTCCAATGCATAAAAAAATTTACGAAAACATATGTCCCTAGGGGCCCTAGGACCCCTAGGGACCCATTTAGTTGATTCCAATGCATCAAAAGGGGTCATATGTTAACCTATGGCCCCTCTCAATGCATTTCATCACAACATGTGTACCTAGGGGCCCTAGGACCCCTAGGGATAGAAATGGTTGGTTCCAACCCTGCTTGACACATTTCATGACAACATATGTCCCTAGGGTTCCTACGACCCCTAGGGACCCTTTGTGTTAGTTCTAATGCATCAATAGAGTTCATAGGTTAACTTATGAACCCTCTTAACACATTTTGTGATAGCATATGTCACCCATTTGGTTAGTTTGATTGTGTCAAAAGGGGTCATAGGTTAACCTATGACTCCTCTCAATGTACTTCATGACAACATATGTCCCTAAGGGCCTTAGGGCCCCTAGGGACCCATTTGGTTGGTTCCAATACATCAAAAGGGGTCATATTTTAACCTATGATCCCTCCTGGAGTATTTCATTACAACATATGTCCGTACGGGCCCTAGGGCCCCTAGGGACCCATTTGGTTGTTTTGGACATGTCAAGAGGGGTCATCGTTTAACCTATGACCCATCTTGACACATTTTATGAGAACATATGTCTCTAGGGGTCCTAGGGCCCCTAGGGACCCATTTGGTTGTTTCGAATGCTTTGAGAGGGATCATAGGTTAACCTATGACCCCTCCCAATGCAATTCATGACAACATATGTCCCTAGGGGCCCTAGGATCCCTAGGGACCCATTTGATTTGTTACAAAGTGTCAAAAAGGGTCATAGGTTAACTTATGATCCCTATCGATGCATTTAATGGAAACATATGTCCTTAGGGGCCCTAGGACCCCTAAAGACCCATTTGGTTGGTTCTAATACTTTGAAAGGGGTCATAGGTTAACCTATCACCCCTCTTGATGCATGAAGTGCCCTTAGGGACCCATTTGGTTTGTTTGAATGCATCGAGAGGGGTCATAGGTTAACCTATGACCCCTCTCAATATATTTCATGATAGCATATGTCCTTAGGGGCCTTAAGACCCCTAGGGACCCATTTGGTTGGTTCCAATGCATCGAGAGGGGTCATAAGTTAACCTATGACCCATCTCAATGTATTTCATCGCAACATATATCCCTAAGGGCCCTTGGACCCCTAGGGACCCATTTGATTGGTTTCAATATTTTGAAAGTGGTCATAGGTTAACATATGACCCCTCTCAATGCATTTCATGACAACATATGTGCCTAGGGGCCTTAGAACACCTAGGGAGCCATTTGGTTGGTTTGAATGTGGCAAAAGGCATCATAGGTTAACCTATGACCCCTCTTGATGTATTTCATGGCAACATATGTCCCTTGGGGCCCTAGGACCCCTAGGGACTCATTTGGTTGGTTCCCATATGTCAAAGGTGATGCATTTAATGACAACATATGCCCCTAGGGACCCATTTGGTTGGTTCAAATTCATTGAAAGGGATCATAGGTTAACCTATGACCCCTTTCAATGCATTTCATGACAACATATGTCTCTAAGTGCCCTAAGACCCCTAGGGACTCATTTGGTTGGTTCCAATGCATCGAAAGAGGTCATAGGTTAAACTATAACCCCTTTTGATGCATTTCATGACAACGTGTTATACATTAACCTATGATCCCTTTCAATGAATTTTATGATAATATTATATATAATAATAATACAATACTATATATTTTAATATAATAATAATATAATATTATATATTTTATCATAATAATCATATATTAGTAGATTATATAGCAATAATAAATATATATATTACTATATTATATTTAATAATAATAATATTGATATATATTACTATATCTAATAATAATAATATAATATTACTATATATTTAATAATAACAATGATTATCATATATATTACTATATTATATTTAGTTAGAATAATAATTATATATATATAACTACATTATATTTAATAATAATAATCATAATCATATGTAAAAATAATAATGCCTACATTTCCCAAATTTTCATTTCCCTCTAACACAGGTCATTTCCCTCCAAAATTTCGAATGTGGGTAGTTTCCCTCCAAATTTTTGGAAATTGGAAAATTGGGACTTTTTGGGTACTTGATTAGGCTTGGTATTTACAAAACCTCTTTGGTCAACTCAAAAAATGTGTTTGAGAAGGGTTTAACTGACATTTAGACTTCAAATAGTTATTTGACAATATTATTTTCATCAAAATTCAATGAAATGAAAAGCATTTTTAATAATGCTCTCAAGATTTTATCAATATAATTGTTTTGAGTTCGATAAGTATTTATTAGTTAATTTTTAATGAAGATGATTGTAAACTGTTGATTGATATACTGATCAAAAAATACTTATAACTTTGAAATGATATAACATTTTTGAAATCAAAAAGTTGCATCACATTCTATGCTTCACCTAGTATAAGGGAAAAATTTAATTAATTCATCAAAATTTTCAATTAGTTAAGGTGGTCAGACATGGGAGTTTTTTATTGTGAAAAAGTTATAGTACAAAATTCATATTTAATTATTTATTTGGAATAAAAATACTCAAAAATAAGTCTCACATCCAAGCATGAGTCTACTTTTTATATCTATAATTATATTTAAAAATATTATTATTTTATTTTGATTAAAGTGGTCAGACATACACCTACTTTTTATTTTGTCCTTGAAGTTTTTGTAGTACTACATTAAAATCCAAACTTTTGAACAATCAAATAATTTTCTCTCCAAATAAGGCCTAGTATTTTAGAAACTACATTCAATTTCCTATAGATTATTTTCTTACAACTTTTTGACATAAAGTGTCGAACCACTTTAAAATTATGCGTCAAGTTGACATAACCCTGATTTGTTGGTTTTTCACTACCACTTAAAGCCATAGTTTGGTTGACCATTATCCAACACATACCCACATAGAAGATAAAAGGAAGGCAACTTTAATCAACTGGGACAAAATTTGTAAGCCAAAAGAAGTAGGGGGTCTAGGAATCAAAAACTTAGAGTGGCAAAATGAAGTTGTAGGAGCTAAACAAGTTTGGAGAATATATCAAGGAGACAATAAATGGGCCAAGAAGGAGACAAAAAATGGGCTAGAATCTTATATAATAAATACCTTAATACATTTGATAGTACCTAATTATTTAGAACCAAAATGGCCCCTAAGGGGTCACCAACCTAGAATTTCCTAGTGAAGTGTCAGCCTCTGATAAACAAATTTTTAACTTGGGATATAGGAAGCTGAGATGAAGCATTGTTCTAAGAAGACTCATGGAATGGTAACCCCCCCATAGAACGCTCTAAGGAAACCCTTGATGCTAAAACACACCTAAAGACAATCTAGGGATCTAAAGTGAAAGGCTATATACAAGTAACTCATTCTGAGACAAAAACTTCTTGGGAATGGAAATCTCTTGCCAACTGTAGGCTTAACCAGGTAGACCAAGAGATTTTAGAAAATATCCTTAAAATTTGTCTAATCTCAGTCAAAAATAGAGAGGGTAGACTCATTTGAGTAGCTTCAAAGGATGGGACTTACAAAGTCAAAGTTATAAACAAATTATCAATTCTCAAAGGTGGGAAGCAAAAATCTTCCCAATAAATCTATGCTAGGACCTAGCAGGGCTTACTAAAGTAGGTATATTTCTATGGGTGACCATCCAAAAGAGAATCCTAATAGTAGATAGAATCCAAAAAATGGGATTTGGAGGTCCATCAAGATGTATACTTTGTAAGGAAAATTAAGAATAATACAACATCTTCTTTATCACTGTAAATATGTACAAGAATGTTGGATGTGGCTCCAAGCTAAACTCAACTAGATAGCCCCCCTATTAGGTAATTGGAAAGAAAAATTGATAGCATAACCAAAATATTCAACCAAGAAAGTATACGAGAAACTCTAGAATATCACTCTTAACTTGGGAAATTTTGAAAGGAAGAAATAGATGCATTTTTCAAGATCCAGAAGTTAACTCTCAATCCCTTTGCATCAAAATCAAAGCCACGATTATGGAAGTAATGAATAGTGACCTAAGGAAAAACTTGAAAGAAGAAGGATCATTCTTAGAATGGGATGTTGAGAAAAACAATGGTCACACCTCATTAACCCACCTCTCACACATAAAATGGAAAATCATATAGCCAAAAAATAATGCAAATGGGAACCCCTATTGATTGGATGGAAAAATCTAAATTCTAATGGGGCCTCTAGAGGAAACCCGAGAAAGGTAGGAATAGGATGTATAATTAGGGAAGAAATAGGGAATTGGCTAGTAAAAAGAGCAAAGCTGCTGGACATAACAACAAATAACATGGTAGAACTAGAAGTAGTAGAAGAAGGTCTAAATTTTTTTATTAACCTTAGCATTAAAAAAATTATAATCAAAGGAGACTCACAGATAATACTTAATGCACTCAAGAAAGGGGAAACACAAAATTGGATAATAAATTCTAGATTAGAGGCAACCTTAAAACTATTAGAAAAATTTGAAGAAGTAAGATTCTCACATATTTATAGAGAAGGTAACTTGGAAGCAGATAGCCTAGCAAACAAATGTACAGATGGAGATAATCGATTATTATTTAATCAAAGCTAGCTAGGATAAATATTCATTAAACTCATTTTAGTACTCCATTCAAACCAAACTTACGAGATCATGATTTTACTAACAGTCATAAATATGGGCTCATGTATTAGAGCATGATGAATACCTTTCTCCTTAGTTTCAAGTATCCCTTTAATCATGAAATTGAGTGAATTAATCAAGATAATTTTGAGTGATGGTGTCACCTTACTCTATTCTAGATTCTTTCCCCCAAGCTCTATATTTACACAAGTTAAGCTTTAGCATTCCCACCTTGCCCTATAGTTTTCATGTTTTTTATAACATCTCCCCTTTGATACATAAATTTGTTTGTATCATGCCCATGAAAATTGCACTATGGCATTCTTTGATCAAGTAAAAAAAAAAAAGATGGAATAGGATTTTCAAGCTGATAGATGATATGAGTCATGTTGTAGTTAGTAGAGCCTTGGGGAAAGGGGTCTTTAATTACAAATTTTTGTGGTGAACCAATAGTGACATCTTGGGGCTATGGGTAGGTTGCCTTGCCAAAGCTGGTGTATAGAAATGGGATATTGTTAGTCTAAGTACAACCTATTCAACCCATGTTGGTTGTTAGGTCTAGAGGTAGTCATGGCCAACATTGACACAAAGCTTAAAATCCCTCTACCAAAGCTTATATGGAACATGAATTAGGTAGCCCAAAACTTGCTAGAAGCCCTAGGCACATGTGCTTGGTTATTAGAGACAACATTCTCTTCTTTAGAGAATGGCCGAGGATGGAAGCAAGCATTCATTTCTTGCTGAGATGGAGAGGAATCATAGAGTACCCAGACAAAGATTGTCTAATGAATTATCTTTGGGTGTTTGACGTATACACCCATCCAGAGGTAGATCCTTTGAACTTGGAAGAAACAAAGTTTTTCCTCCCAAACTATGACAAATCTAGTAGAGGAAGGACTACCTACAAATTTTTGCTAGGTTCAAAGGCTAAAAACCTCCATGAAGCCTCAGAAATCATAATGGCTTACAAAAATAAGGATTAAGGATCATAGCCTAGATATCAGGTCAATTTTGTTGGTTAGTTCAGATCTTTTCCTAGTCATGGGTATAGCTCCTCTATAATTTAGTGAAGTTTTCTAGGTTTAGTCTAGCTGAATTTTCCCTACGTAGTTTTATAGGTTTTATTAAATGAATGATGTAAGGTTGCATTTATATAAGCAGTCATATAGTTTACATTATTAGTATCTTTATGGTCATCGAATTGGTAATTTAGCTTCCTCTACAAATCTAGCCCTAATCAATATATTATACTCATTTAATGTATTTTGTATCATTCTCAAATAGTTCTAGATTGGATTTATGGCTTTGGTTTCATTTTCAATGTTGAACTTTGCAATTTAGAAGCTCTATTTTATGAGCATAAAATTGATTCAAACTTTTCTTTAAAAACATGGATAAACGAATGATTTTTTATCTAATTCAACCCAAGATAGAGTATATCCAAGTTATGAAATTATTTCCTTGAATCAGATTTATGCAATTTTTTTGGAAGCAATAAAATTGGTGTCGATTCCCTTGATTCATGGTTGAAGCAAAAGTTTTGTGATTTCTAATTATGCAAATCCATAAGAGATATTCAACACTCGTGTGTTGTGAGATGTTGACCACCAATTTTGTGACAAAAAATAGGTTGAATGAAATGATCTACAAAACATTACTCTCCTACAAGCTTTTAAATTAAAAAATGATTATTATTTGTGTTGACTTTTGTTAGTTTTATATATATATTAATGGTACAAAACATATCACCTCTATCAACTTATTGTTGCATGTACACAAATGAGCAACTGTTAGTTAAGCCAATAGGCTTATTGTTGGAGCTTTGCTCCCACAATCTATCTTTTTTTGCTCAAAATTCTGTAAGACCATGTTGGTTTCTTAATTTTCTAATTGATTTTCTAATGTGACTTAAAAACCCATTTAAAAAAAAATTCTAAAACTGAATTATTCTTTTTGATACTTTCCTTTTAACATTGTAATTATCTAATTTAAAAAGCTTTCCAAAATTTCAAATATATATTTTGTAGATTTTTTTGAAAATATTGTAAGATAGAAACTTTATTAATATTATATTTTGACTAACTTTATATATAAAATTTTACTTTTAAATTTTAGATTTAACATTAAATATGATAGAGTTTTTTGAATGTGATAAGGAATAAATCATACAGTTAAAATTTTTAATGTGAATGTTGATTTATTTATTTTTATGATAATTATATATTTAAAAAATTCATGTTCCTTTTCAATGATTTTAGTTTTGAACTCTAATTTTTCTTAGAATGAATTTCCTACACACTTCAAGCTTAAGTAGTTTTGATTGCTTTATAGAATGTCATATTTTAACAACATGTATTTTCTTTGATAATCTAGTTAAAGGCAATAATCTTTAAGAGTTCTAACAATGTTTTTTTCAAAATAATTTTCATAATTCCTTTTACAAGCCACAACCTATCGGCTCATCGTTGCACATACATAAACATGCAACTACTAGTTTAATGATGTATCAGATTCCAGGAGTCATAACTTTTAACTTAGATGTGGGTTTTGGTTCAAATTTTATAAGTAGGTTCAAGAGGAGTTATTTAGATTTCCGATGGACCTCAGCTTAATAGGTGGATGTTTTGACATTTTTTTGGGAACCTAAAATTTTTTCTTGACCTTTGAAATTGGGCTTTTGTGTTTTCTTCAATTTTTTAGAAATTTGTTTTTTGTAATAAATCCAAAATCATATTCTTGGTTTTGTAGATTAGTTGGCAATTCATGATGCCTTAGTTGGGGGCTTTTCTTGGGAGAAATTGGGATTTGTAGAATGGGTTTTAGAAATTACAAACAATGGAAAATTCTTTTTTTTTTTGAAAATCTACCAAAAAAGGTAATTTTTAGAGTTGTAATAAGTAGGCATTTTCTTTCATTGTAAGGTAGACTAGAGTTGGAGAAGTTTAATAAAGAATCTAGTATTCTAAAAATCTATGTTGTGTTAATATTTTATGAGTATTATTTTGAAAAGGTTTGGGCTACATTATTTAACCTATTCAATATTATTTCTAAGTCAAGATCCTTGCATGTTCATAGCACACACACATGTTCTAGATCATTTCTTAGTGTCCTCTTATTTTAGTAATAATAAAAAGGGCTTTACTAGTAGGTAGACGTGGTGTGACCCCCTAGTAGCACCATGGGAGATGCCCTTGCTAGGATCTACTTCCTTAAACCAGGTTATGGTGATTTCCCTCCATTAGAACTCACTCCTCTCAAAGCCTCTTCACTTTTTTTGGCATAATTTGTTTGTACTTTTCAAACTATAACATCGAATGTACATATTTAATTATTCAATAGTTGATGGAAGAAGTGACAAGGAATAATGTGATGTTTTATTGTAAAGCAATGATATTTTCCTATTTATATAGAGTTAAGGGAAGGGATTTGGTAGTTGTACATTTTAGTTTCATATTTTTTAAATTATAAATGTTATGTTGGATTCAATAATTTTTTTTGTATGTCTTTGTATGTGAGTTAATTGTTGATAGATAAGGTTTATGGGTATTCATGGGTCTCATTATAAAGGCAATCAAACGCATAGTAGTCAAAAAATGGTCATTTCAAAGTGTCACTTGATACCTGCAATATTCTTGCACCAATAGTCAATCACTCAAAAATGTCACTACCTGTGGTCAAATATCTGAATAGTGTTACATGAATGGGGGTATTATTAACCAAAAAAGCTCAAAAATGATCAGCTATTAGTATGTGTGATTGACTATTGTAGATATATTATTATTTGTGGGGGGCATCATTGGTATTGCTAATTGTTGGGTCAACATGAAAAAAAGGTCACAGTTATGGGATCTCCTAACAGTTACTTGCTCCTTTCCCCTAATCAATATTAATGGATAGTTTTAACCTATTATAGGCATTATAATGGTTATTTCTATCAGTTCATGTCTTCCAATGTATGGGAAATATTCAATAGTTGAGCACCCTAACTTCATGCTTCTTAAAATCTTATATAGTAATTTCAAATTATTGTCATTGCTTTACGATAGCTTGTATGGTAGGTCCCCTACTTGTGCTTAAGATTTCAAGGCCACATCATCAATATGCTGCAATATCAACATGATTTTTTTGGAAATATATATGATAGGCTAAGTTACTGAGAGGGGAGGGGTGAATCGGTATCTAATAAAACATAATCCTTAATTACCAATCAATCCTTCATGTGTATTATGATCTAATTGCATGCATGAATAACTAAAAGAATTAAAACATTCACAAGACTTTGACACACAATATGGTGACCTAAAAACCTTCCAAAAAAAAAATAAAACTAGGGTGGGGATAGTACCCACAAGATTTAGTACTACAACATAAAGTTGGCCTGTTAAGGCTTATAATGATCACTTATGACGATCTGCCCTATTAGGAGCAATAAGGACTACTAAGTCCACCTTGCAAAATGATTTACAAACATACAATGAAGTATGCACTTGGTAAAGAGATTTACAAAAGACTGTTAAGTCTACATTGTGAAAGGATTTAACTGATCTATCTATTAGGATCAAACGGTGGCTAATCTCTTATTTGCAACTTGGTTTGGTAAATGAAATTCCTTTGAGTGTAATAATCACCTTCCTATGATAGATAAAACTTTTTTGTTCCTTATATTGTTGTAGCCTTTGTATTTCGTAATTTTTCTCTTCTCTTCTAGTTACATTGTGTGTGTGTGTGTGTGTGTGTGTGTGTGTGTGTGTGTGTGTGTGTGTGTGTGTGTGTGTTAGTTATTGGATGTGATGTAATACATTACATATATACCATTCCAATTTACAAATCAACAAAGTCAACTACAATAGAAGTTTACACAAAAATGCACAAAGTCATCTCAACAATAGGAACTCAAGTTTTGTAGACTAGCTTGGTGAAGATCTGACACTCAACATCTACTATCAATGCTTGACATCGTCATGCATTGAGTAGATGTAGAAGCTCAGTCTATATTGATTACTTCTAAGTAATTTGAACTTAGTCTACACTGGTGACTCATTGAATACTATGAAACTTGGCATATAAATTGAATCACTTGATTCATACTACATAGCTCAATCAAGGAGAGAAATTTTTTATGGATACAAAAAATAGCCAAACCACTAGCACTTCCCATAGCTCCAACACACTATAATTGACCATGAGGCCAAATACTAGACGCATATTAAACCATAGAATCCACAAAAGCTTAGTCTCTTGGATACAAAAACATTAGGAGAATGATCAACCAATTGATTCTAAACAACATTTTTTCTAGGGATGTTATTCAACCACCTAACATTCCATGAGAGAATAATCATCAAATTTAGTAGAACAAGGAAAATGAACATCCAATGGTTTCATAGACTCAGACTCTATCAATATATCTCTTATGAATTTAATCTTCTCGTAGTCAGTTTTGTGGCCACTCCTTAGAGGAGGACTAAAGAAAACCCACTTAAAGGGTCTATGCATCAACCTCAAGGGGAACGGAGACCCCTTCCCCTTACCAGATGCTAGCACATCCTTAACCAAGACATGTAGAACAATTTCATTATCCTCAAGCACCACAAGTGTCAAGTATTTACACTTATGTGTTGAGTTATGTTTTTTGTGATTTCTTTCATCTTAGATTTTATATAAATTTTTCTTGCAAAATCTTTGAACTACTCATATATTTGGAATTTAGGATAATTGGATCTCTCCATTATTTTTCTATTTTAAGTGATAAGTGAATTATTAATTGATATGTATAGGTGTTAGGTTGTCTTTTCTTCTTTCTATTTAAATGCATATCCTTAAAATCTAAATAAATTTTAAAGACAATGTAATACATACAAAATGAAAAACAAAAATGTTAGGGTAGACATTTCAAACAATTCACAATCTATTTGACAACTTAAGATTACCTATAGGAAATATGACATTATAAGTTGTCAAAATCCCTAGTTTTTTAATTTTCTTTTTATTTTTACAACTTAATATAATTAGTAGATATGTGTGTATATATTAATTCAATATATATTTACATATACAAATTATAGTCTATATTAATAAGAGAATATATATTCTAAAATAAGAGGATATTTTGTGTATGTATTTCATTGATATGCTAAAAATGTTTATTCAATTCAACTTCTCTCTTATTATGATTTTCTTGATAGTAGATGGCAGAGTGTGATCCAAATTATTATAAGAATTTTTGACATGTGCAATTGAAACTAGAAACACTAAAAACAAGTTATAAGTAACAAAAAAGAAAATTTTCCCTTTATTGTTTAAGGTGCAGCTCTCTATGTTGATGAAATTTTTTTTTTTTAAGGGGGATATAACTTAAAAATTAATGTTTCTAAATATACTACATCACAACAAGGTAGGAAAAATTGATTTCACTTTTATTATGTTTGCACATCTAGACTTCAAAAATAACATTTATTGTGCATATATTTATGACATATACTATATTAAGTTCCCTATCAATCCTTTATGCATCAAGATGCATCTTGACAATTCATCATTTGGTAACCTTACATGGGAAATAGTGTGTGATCTCATTAGAGATGTGGTAGGAAAACCACTTTTAGCCTTCACAGTCAATTTGGAGACATAGGAGGCCACATGGCATATGTAAGACTAATTACCATAGCATAAAACTTGTAGCAAGCATGCTTTCAAAAGTATTATAATTATTGATGACATCCTCAAAGTAATTATGATGCTAATAAGTGCTAGTACTCTGAGATAGGAAATTGTGGATGTCATAATGCAAACTAAAGTGTTATTGGACAAGGTATTTAGTTTTACATAACAACACACTTTTTGGGAAGGTAGTGGAGAAGATGATAGGTAGATTCATGCTATATATCAAAACATGATTTTTCACTCAATATTTACCACATTAAATATTGTGGATATTGAAAGGGGCATTGCACCTCTCATATACTATAGTACCCCCTAAATAATCAATGTAATGAGAAAGAATATTCATTATACTTATGCTACTAGTTTTGAGATAAACTTTATATTTTTCTTGGCATTTTATTTTCCTCCTCACTCACCATTATTATTTATTCTATTTTCTTATATATTATTGGTGGTGAGATCAATCAAGTTGACCATAAGACCATTAAGGAATTTAAAAATAATTTCGTGATTTGGCTTGTAATAGAAGTAGGGAAATTTGAATAGTATGTTGAGGGCATAGAATAATAAAAGCCTTATTTTTTCATGAAATATATATATTCTTGAAGAAATAGAAAACAAGTTATTAGAGGGTTTTGATAAATTTTTTGGCAGAGTGGAATGTTTAGACAACAAGCTTGATAGTCAAAGGTGAATCTATGTCCTGAACTATAATACCACTACAAGCATGGCATTAAGGGGCTTCTTATACTCTCCATATTCTGGTTGAACTAATTTAGCATCAACTCAACAAGGTCAAGTGATAGGTTATTCTTGAACACTTTGTATGGGAGATCCATTGCTTCACATGATACATTGTTAAGTTTTCTTGAACTGTATATTTGGTACACAATGACATGTATCCTAAAATTCAATTACATATAGGTGAAACAACTAATCTTCATTCCCCTTCCATCCCACTTAGCGAGGTTTTTCTTTTCTAGTTTGACTTGACTTAGGGTTTTAGTAATTTTAGCTTTTTTTGGCATTGGAAGACCAGTGATCCTATGGATCATCTTCTTGTTTATCAAAATGGGTTGCTCCAACCACAACTGACCATTATGCACCTGGATGAGGATAAATCTTATCCATTTGATTTGAAAATCTCATGGCATGTGTGGAATGTGAATGAAACCCTTCGCTTCAAGATGTTGATGCTCCAATTTTAACACACCATTCAAACACAATTCTATCAACAACTCATCCATTTCTAATTTTTTAATATCTTGAATAGCACAATGGAAATGCAAACAAATATCATTAGTCAATAGTACCTTTGGTGGAATTTGAGATTGAGCTTCACTGGGATCTAGGGTTTTTTGCGACAACCAAACCTGGCATGAAGTCTAGTGCCTTCCATTCAATGCTTTGAACCAACATATCAAATCCTTTCTTTGATTTTCTACTAGTGGATTTCATTTTTCTCAGTAGGGTTTGAGAGAACACAAAAATCTTTAAATTGTAATTCACAAGATTTCTTGAATGCACTAAGAATGTTATGCACAAATAGCTCTCGAACACTCATGGTGAGAAATGAATTCAATTTCATCCTTTTATCAATTTTCTCCTTTACATTGCCATAAATGCCTAGTATGATTGTTCACTCAAATGAAAAACTTTCATCCACTTCACTTGCATTACATGCTTGGTAGAGTCATCCATGACTCGGTATCCTTATAACAATTTTAGTAGCTCCTAACCTTGCTTGGCAAGGTCTTACAACCTAACCTGGCTCAGTAATGTCTACAATTTGATCTCATTCACTAATGACTTGCATCTTCTTGATTTCTTAGTGATCCCTTTGCATCTTGGATGTTGATATGGATCCTTCATTCTACTCATTGGAACGTATGTGAGATGTCTTCTTCAGAATCCTAGTTCTAGTACTTCTTGTGAGAGATCAAGTAGAAATACTTGAGTCACCCAATGCTTGAGCGATATGTTCATCATTTCTCAAACTTGCGTTCTTAGAAGATTTTGGAATCCCTTGTTATCTTATTTTCTTTCTGATGTTTTCAGCCTTCGCTTTCTTTTCATCTTCAATTCTTCTAGTATTCATACAGTTCTTGGCAAGATGACCAAGTTTTGTACAAATGAAATATCTTCTAGTACCGTCTCTTGTCCTCATGTGATGTTTTGTACAATTCATTCTAGTGTGTCCAAATTCTCCACAATAATTACATCTACACCAAGTTTTATAGTCCCAACCAAATATATCTTTTATAATATATTCTGTTGGGTTCAATATCTTATTTTTACATTCTAAAGATTTGTGCCCATGCTTCTTACATTTGTGACATTTTCCTTCAAATTTAGGTTTCTCTTTGCATTCATTAGCTCTATGACCATGTTGATTGCAATTGTAGCATTTTTCATTAAATTTAGCTTTCCCATTGGTCCAATGTTTTTTTTTATATATGACCTATCTTACTATAGTGACTGCAAGTAGATATTTGATTCTTTTGAGCTCCTTGATTGGATGATTGACCTTCTTCTATATATCTAATTCCTACTTTTCTTTTCTGTTTGTAATGGCTTTTCTCATTCAACTGATTCATGTCTACTTGAGATTTCATCATTCTCTCATTGATTTGTCTTTCAATGATTACATCATGCTGCAATCTTTCATTTTCTGATCTTAGATTAATGATTTCTTCATTTTCATTGGTGAGTTGATCGATGAAGTCTTCTAGTTGAAGGCATAGGTGTTGAATTTCATTATTCTTTCCTTCTATATATTCTCTTATCTTGTTTTTCTCTTCTATGACTTCAAACAATCTTATTGATTTAATTTTTTGTTCTCTTTTCAACTTTCTTACTTCTTTTTGAAGTGTACTATTCCTTTCTAATAGTTCTTTGATTGCTTCATTAGCTTCATTTCAATTTCTTTCCGAATGAATGTTTTCAATTCTTTTTTCAAAGTAGAGATGGTCATTCATTTGGATTGCAAGATCTTTTCTCCATTTTAGTGATTGATAGAGTTGCTCCTTTTCTTTCTTGAGTTGTCCAATAGCCAATTCCAAATCCAACATGTCATTGTCAATAGCCTTATCAAGTCTGAATACCTTCGTAGCCTTTGATCTTTGCTCAAGTTGTTAAACTTCTTTCCTAAGAACCACACAACTCTAATACCAATTTTTGGAAATATATATGATATGCTAATTTACTAAGAGGGAAGGGGTAAATCAATAACTAATAAAACTTAATTTTTAATTACCAATTAATCCTTCATGTCTATGCTGATCTAATTGCATCCATAAATAACTTAAAGAATTAAAACATTCACAACACTTTGACACACAATATGGTGACCCAGAAACCTTCCAAATAGAAAGTAAAATTGAGGTAGGGATGATACCCACAAGCTTTAGTATTGTAGTATAAAGTTGGCCTATTAAGGCTTACAATGATCACTTATGATGATCTTCCCTATTAGGAACAATAAGGATTTCAAGAACCACCTTGCAAAAGGATTTATAAACATACAATGAAGTATGCACTCGATAAAGACATTTACAAAAGACTATTAAGTCTACCTTGTGAAAGGATTTAACTGATCCACCAAATTCTTGAAATTCAAAAGGCCATTAGGAATTTTCTCTAGTTTGATGGCAAGGGAAAAAGAAAATACCATGCTGTTAAATGGGATTGGTGCCATACTGATAAGTCCCTAGGGGGGTTGGGGTTAAAAGATCTCAAGCTGCAAGGTATTGCTCTTTCTGCCAAGTGAACTTTTCAATCATTAGAAGGTGATAGCCCTTGGAAAGTGCTTGTTAGACACAAAATTGAGAGAGGCTTTCCCAAGAAAGGTAGATCTTGGAAAAACCTTCCATTCTGTGACCTTATTGTTGGTAAATTTCCAGTCATTGTTCAAGGTTCTATTGCTTTTAAGTCTATATGGCATGCCTGGGACCATGTCCAAAGGTTCATCACCAATAAGGAGTTTTATGATGATTATCAACTTCATGGTGAGAGATCCATTTGGTGGAATTTGACTATAAACAATAAACCCTTAGCCCTCTACCAGGGATGCTCAGCCAAATATTGGGCTAAATCTGGTATTACTCAATTTGCTGATATCTTTGAGCATGATATTCTTATACCATGGGATGATCTTAAGAGTAAATATAATTTTCCCCAATCTCACAAGAGGACTTATAATTTAATTATGCAAGCTTCTAATGACCTTCCTCTTGTTTGTCATGTGGACTCTTATAGGCACCTTAAATGTAAGTGGCCAAATGGAACTGTCTTAGATAAGCTAAAGGTAAAAAACATATAAAAGATCATTGATCATAATGAGGATATTATTGCTCATTTGAACAAAATTTGGTACTGTTCTTTTGATAATAAAAATTGGAATAAATTGCTGAATTACATTTGGAAAAGTCCAGTTCAACCAAAGATCCAATGTTTTAAATGGCTTATGTTAATTGATAGACTTCCTATTAATAGAGATAATCAACATTCTAATTTATGTAATATTTGCAGGTTGCTTGATACTGGTAGACATTTTTTTTTTATTGTCTCTTTGCTAAAGAAATATGGAATCTTTTTGGTTTTTACTATCCCATTAATGTGAATATTCTTCAAATTGTTACGGGTCACATTAATGGGCTTAGTAAAGATGCTAATTTTTTTTTGGAATATGTTGTCTTCTAACATTCTTTGGCAAATCTGGAAATGCAGGAATGAGGAAAAGTACCAAGGTAAGCCAAGGGTTCTTATTGAGTTTTTTCATAAACTCACACATTTTAAAATATTCTTGCAGGTTCAAACCACCATGATTACTGAAAAGGAAAAATTTCAAATATTTCTCAAGGATGATCAAGCTATGTTATTTTCTTATGAGCTTAAGTATGGATACCAATGGAGGAAGACATTGGATAATTTGCATGTGTTCGAGCATACTTGTCGGAAGCTGAACCAAGCCATTAAAAAGAATCATAAGGCTAGTCAAGAGCAGATCTTTATGCTATCCCAGATCCAAGAGAAAAAGAACATCATTTGGATGGAAGGTCCACTTGGTTGGACCACATGGCTGGATACCTATTTTGACATTTTACATTAGTTCAGTGGTTCCCCCTTGTTTTGGGGTTTTGTTGTATGTGATCCTTACTTATTATATTTTTGCCTCCTTGGCTTCGGTGTGAGGCTATGCCTCATTCTTGACTATCGGTGGATTGTTTATATTTTTTGATCTCTCTATAGCTAATAGAAAAAAAAATTAATTTTATCTCAAAATCCCATTTTTGGAAATTCATACTCTCATATATCCTAAAAATCTTCTTATTTTTATCTTCTTGTCTTTTTTCCCAATTCAACTCACCCCTTTTGAGTTGAAAACGGAAATAAATCTTACTATCTCAAGAAATATTCTAAAATCAACCCATCTCTAATATTCTCAACCATTTATCCTAGTTTTCGCATATATTCTCGATCCTCCCTGTGATCTCTAAAATCTATACTAGTAGTTCTTCATTTTTATACGTGCAAGTGATATCTTTGCCAAGAAGGACAGAATGAATAGAAATTTAGTCTTAATAGAAAATAGAAAATTTATTTCATAATCAAAATAAAATTGCATGAATTTTAGCCCAGTCTTATCCTTACATATATATATTGCAATATAATTGAATATTATATATAATTACTTAGATATTCATAAATCAACCCTCCTATAGTTAATATGCATATTTTACATAAAAAATTGTTGCTATGTGTTACTATTTATAACATATACTTCACTTTTAATATCGAAAGATCTCATTTTGAAAATTATATTTCAAATAAAATAATAAATTCAACATAGATTTTCAAAAAATTGATTACTTGAAAATCACATTTACAATACATAACTAATTACAATTTTAAATTCTAACAAAAAATTATAAATTTCTTTAATCATAAAACTCAATACTTCTATTTCTATATTTATTTAATTTCATAATTCAACATTTCATTTTATAGTATATTAGTATAAAATTATATATTTTTAATCTAAATTAATTTATATTTATTAAATTAGCTAAATTAATGTATCCAATATATGTGGACATGCAAACTATAGAAAAAATTTCATTCTATTAAAGCTTAGAAAAGTAACATGCATCCATTGTATTTGAACATACTAATGATAGAAATAAAATGTCACTCTACCAAAACTTAGAAAAGGAATTTAGAAAATTCTATCCTATAGAAAATCATTTTTGTAACAAATCAAAATCATTTTTTGCAACAAAATAGAAAGACAATTATTTTTATTCTAATTTTCTTAAGGATGACTTCTTTTTGATTATGACACTTTCTTACATGTAAAGCAGGCCTAGAATTTTACAGTCACCCCCACCAGTCATATGACTCTTCTATGATGGTTTGGTCATTTTAATACTTTTCATTTTACATTCAATGAAAAAAGTTGTCTGCCATTTTTAATATTTGAATAATCAATATAAAAAAAATTAGATTCAAAAATTGCAATTTAAAATATCTAGAAAATTAGATTTTTTTTTCTAAGAAAACAATTATAAATTTATAACACACATAAAAAAATGAAATAAACTAGAAGTTTATTTTAGAAAGAGAAATTATATAGAAACTAATTTTTTAAATAAAAAATAAAATTAGAAAACAATTATAAACCTATAACACATGCAAAAAACTTGGAATTAACTAGATGATTACTTTAGAAAGATTTGAAACTGATATAAATATGAAAAATAAAATATAAACATTGAATTACACACAAATATCCTAAATTAGTAATATATAAAAAATAATAATATATTATGTACTAATATAATAATTATTAATAACAAGTTGTTTTGAATTCAAATTACAGTTTTTTAAATTTAAAAACATTCCTATTTATCACTTTATATACATAAATTAATAACATATATTTTAATTATTGACAAAAATACTATATGGTCTATAATATTTTTTTACAACTTATTGATATTTCAAAGTGTAGTATTGACAGTTTTATAAAAATAATAACATGTTAGTCTTTATAGTTTAGAAATAGTTTAGACTGCCATATACAATTCAAAAGTGCAAAAACAGCCATTACGGCTGTCAAATTCCAAGCCTCATGTACACCATATTTTGAGACTTTCTCATTTTATTTTATTTGTTAGTTCTCTCACTCAAACCTTTTGCTAATTTGTCATGAAAAGTATTTTAAATAAATTTTCAAATTCAAAACATTAAGAAAATTATGATATTTACCAGCAATCTAGAATAAAATTATTAGGTATATAATATTAGTAAATAGTAAATATTTATTAAGAAAATATGTTTGCAAATGTCATATAATTTGTTTCTAATTTATGTAAAGAAAATGTATAAAGATTAAATTATAAAATATTTAAGAATGATGAGCTTTACATAGAGCTTTTGTATTCTCTTTTTGCACTCATTGTTAGAGGTAATACCATAGTTCCCTTCTAAACCTTCTATAATGATCCTAATATACAGGTCTTTGGATGCATAAAAATGTTTTTTGACATTTTATTTAAATTTATAGTCTCTATCTTTATTAATATTTGTTGAAAGGCTACATACTATTGTAATGAGTTTCTCTTAACTTATTATTAAAAAACTTTATTTCCACCAATTACTATTGAGAATTTCAATTTTTTTTTTTTTTTGAAAAATATCCTAAAGTTAACATGCTAGTTTTTTATATTATTAAGTGATCAAAATCATTTATCTTAGCAATAATTGGCTAATAGATATAACATCCTATACATGGAACAAGCCAATACTTAATGAGGTACAACCACATTTTTAGAACATATCATTTTTAAAAAATTATTAATATTTATTAAGAAGACATGTTATTGTACACAAACACATTTTATATTTTTCTTCATTCAAATTATTTTGAAAATTTTAAATTATATTAAAACAATTCTAAAATTAACTTTAAATTTTATAAATTTTACTTTTACATTCAATTCTTTTAATAAATAATTAGTTCACTATATTATAAATAAAATAATAAGTATAAACATATAATTTTAAATTTTAATCTTTAGTAAGTTTAAATTATAATTATATATATTATATTAGATAATCAACATTTTAAAAATAAATATATAACTTAATTACTTTAATTTAAATTATTATTTGTAAATTTATTATAATATTTTTTACTAAATTAATTTATATTAGAATTACAATACACTATTAGGAAAATACTAGCCACTATGTGGCACTTGTTAAAAGAAGCATTAGAATAGATTAAAATGAATCAAATTATTAATTGAGAGAAAGCACACAACATTAATTTAGCTTCGATGCATGCATTGAAAAATAAAAATACATTAGAAATTTAAAGCTCCAAAATCAAATATTAAATATTGATTTAAAAGAACAATTTTGTATGATTAGTACTTCAACATAAAAAACTTAATAGGTATTTTAATTTTTATACTCTCCAAAAATAAAGCATAACATAGTAGACAAAAAAGTTGCATGAACAAAATATTTGTTTTCTAAATCTTTTACCCAATTAAAAAGAAAGTCCATATAATGGAACAAAAATCTTTATTCACATTTCAAATTGAATATAGAAATGGAAATTCAAATAATCAACTCATGAGCTGAACAAAATGTGAAAAACTAGGACTAGTTATTTCTCATCTCCATGCATTGAACTTGTTGCCCATTGCTTCCCTTGGTATCATCACACTCTCCAATAACGTAAAGAAACCTATCAATGGTCTCTACAACTTTATTATTTAGATCATAATTGTCATCAGTTCTCTTCAAATACCTCTCAGACATTACAGATATTTGACTTGTGTAGATGGTCTGAAGTGGTTTGTGGTATCTTTCCAAATACAAAAGATTGTCGATCAATGTCTGAAATTCAGGAGTGGAAAGCCAATTTTCATCAATGAAAACGTAAAAATTGTAAATGATTCTCGTGTTACATACACGCACTTGTCGAGTGAAACTTAGTCTCTGATGAACAAAATGTGTGATGCAAACATCTCCTCCCATGTGTTTCAGAGCATCTAGTTCCTTTCACAACTTCACTGTGAAAAAATCATACATGCAACAAAATTCTTTTTTAGGTATACAAGTACTATGGAATGAACTAGAGAAAATCAATTGAGGAGGAAACAATTAGAGAAAGGAATACATAATAGAAAGGGTGCATAAGAATATAAAGTCATTAAAATGAAAAATAATAATTTAAAATAGCTAAAAAAACAAAGCAATTAACCGGAAATACTTTTTTCGACATGGGGCTAACAATTTTTTGACACAAAATTATACTAGTAGTTGCACATTTATGTATGTGCAATGATTAAGCCGATAGGATTTATTTGTATTGGGGAGAGAGATACTTATGAAATGTATACAAAAAATAATAATATTTATTTATCTTGATAAGACTAAAAAGGTGTACATAATTTATATTATCAAATTGTGACATATGATATCATGAAGCCAACATTACTTATTGAACTACAAGGTGTCATCAATAGCCATACAGTTTAGGTATATCTAGAAAATAATACTAAGAAATTACTTTACTAGGCATTGTTCATTGAACATGACCTTATGGTCATCATGTACGTAGAGAATCAGATATGGATGTGTACATATAATAAATATTCATAATAAAATGTACATATTAATATTTATACCAAAATATTATATATAATAATTAAAATCAATATATAATTAAGTAATACATAATTATAGTGAATATTTAATTTGAAAAAATTGATTGTTGTATATAGAAATATTTCCATCATATGTAAGATATATATGGCTTACAATAAGCCTTTTTAAATTTAAATTTAACTATAAAAAAAATTTCCACATTAAAAAAAAAATCTTATGCACAAAGAGACTTGTAATTATTTGCAAGCACCGTTCAAGAGAAGGGTTTAGTGTAGGGTGTCTACAACATCACTTTGCACAAATCACCCATCATTCAACTTCTAATTTCAATTGGCATGTATGTGTACATGAAAGAGTGCATGCACTTTATACTCCCATAATGTAATGATCACTGTGTAGCTTAAATTTCAAAACTTCTGGGAAAAAGTAATTAAAATAATGGATGGGAGCAATTAAAAATTGAATTCAAGCTTAAGCACTAGTGGAGTGTTAGAGAAAAGAAAAGGAAAATTTAACTAAAAGTTGAGTGAGCCCACATTATCTTCCTATGTTGGTTAAGTCCAATTGTTGTCAGCATGAATATCTATAACCAAGGCACCCAAACCATTTGATGTGTGTGGCAAAGATGAGTTACTATGTGCAACAGAGATGAGTTACCCCATCATTTTTTTTTTCTATGTTAGTCCATTGAAGTCAAACTTTACAACCTTTATAGGAGATTTACAACTATTCATGGATATTATTATATATTGAAATGGTAGTGATATATATATAAAGCTGTCAGAGATTTCAAATACTTATTTCGAGGATGAACATATTAATCTAAAACTATTTACTAAAAGGTAAATGTGGCAAACTCAGCAATTATATTGACACCCTAAAAAGATTGTGCATGAGGAAGGAAAGATCAAGTTTAAGGAAATGTTTTGGTACAAGAAATCCTATGGAAGAGGAAAAAATTGGAGATATGAAATAGAATGAAATCTTGAAAAAATAAAAAGAAATATTCTAAAATTAAAATATCTAAAATAATGGAAAAACAACATACGATAATCGAAAATGACTAGCTTGACAATTTTTTGGTAGTAAATTGTAAAAATCGGAAACAAAGTTCCCACATATAAGCCTATCAGCTTAAAAATCTAGGAGCAAAGCTCCCACATATAAGGCTAATGGCTAAATAAGCCTATTAGCTTAATAA
The DNA here is from genome assembly GCA_028749045.1 of Cupressus sempervirens. Lineage (NCBI taxonomy): Eukaryota > Viridiplantae > Streptophyta > Pinopsida > Cupressales > Cupressaceae > Cupressus > Cupressus sempervirens. The sequence continues at coordinate 738,846,797 of CM053787.1, forward strand.
ATTCACCTTATAACTCATATCAAGGATCCGAAGTTTTATGCAAGTTATCCAAGTTATCTATATTATCAATGAATCAAATTCTCAAATGTCAATGTCTAAGACACTGCAAAAATTATCTCTAAGTGGGTCACATATATGAGTCCCAACAAAGTGCAAAGAAGAAATAGATAAGTTAGGAACTATAACTTTGATTTGATTATCTTGTTTCAATTTATCTCTCTTTACAATTATGCTCTGTCATTTGTAAGGTTTTATGATGACTAGCGGTGCTACTAATCTTCTTTCTAAGCCTTCTGCATATAAAGTCAATAGATTAAGGCATTTTTCTTACTTATGTAAGGGGAGTTCCTCCTCCTCATTGAGTTAATAACTTAGTTATAGAGGGAATTTGAGTCTTTGATCAGTGGTTGATCCTTTCATCGAGCGAGTATAGATCATCTAAATGTCACTTTTTCGGAGAATGCTCTTACATCAAAATTTTGACTACCTCAAAATTTATGTTTTAATAAACTCTAGTGACATGATTATCTGTATTAAAAATGCAATAAAATATAATATTTGAATTTTTATTTTTTTTAAATGGTAAATGATTCATTTTTATTAATACATAAATTTAAACAAGTACATTGAGAAATTTAAGCTTAACAAACTAACCACATTAACCCTACTAGCATCAATTCATATGCTCTATCAACATATATAAAAAGCTTAATATAATTGAGTTGGCCTTACGCATCTCATTGACATTAAGGAAGGTAATTGGTGTTGTTAATATCTTTCACACCAAAGTGTTGTCATTGATTGGCACCCAATTGAGTATGAAGTATGTCATCGATGTCATGATAATGGAAAACATCTAAACTAGTCACCATAAAGATGAAGACAAGACAAGATATTATGTTAGAGTCAGCATGATGAGTCATCATTCTAACATGATAGAGTGGACATGGTTTGCATTGCAATGGAATTAACGTTCCGATGACAAAATAACAAAAAGAAGAAAGGATAGGGAGGCTAAGGCTATACCTATCATAGATTGGTAGTGCTACCAGTCTAGACCCTATGACGTATCTGTCACAAGTTCTTCATGAACTACTTAGATATGTGATTCAAATTCTAAATTCATTGTTTTGGACAAGATGTTTTTTAGGGTTTTGACACCTAGAAAAGCAAGGGAAGCTCCTAGAATTTATTTTTTTTGCTAGAAAATTTGTAAGACCATGTCAGTTTCTTAATTTTTCGATTGATTTTCTGATGTGACTTAAAAAACTATTTTTAAAAAATTCTAAAAATGAATTATTCTTTTTGATACTTTCCTTTTAACATTGCAATTTATCTCATTTAAAAAGCTTTCCAAAATTTCAAATATGTATTTTTGTAGATTTTTTTGAAAATATTGTAAGATAGAAATTCTATTAATATTATATTTTGAGTAACTTTAAATATTAAATTTTATATTTAACATTAAATATGATAGAGTTATATAAATGTGATAAGAAATACATCATGTTATTAGAATTTTAATATGAATGTTAATTTTTTTATGGTAATTATATATTTACAAAACTTATGTTCTTTTTTCAAAGAGTTTAGTTTTGAATTCTCATTTTTCTTAGAATGAATTTGCTACACACTAATTTTGATTGCTTTATAGAATGACATATTTTTAACAACCTTGATTTTCTTTGATAACTGAGTAAAGGCAATAATCTTTAAGAATTGTGACAATGTTGTTTTCAAAATAATTTTGATATTTCTTTTTACAAGCTCCAATCTATCGACTCATTACATAAACATCTAAGCACCTGCTAGTAATAAATGTTTTCGTGAGGGAATCTTTTATAAATGATTGATACACATTGGCATATAACTCATTTATGATGGCCGATTTAAGTTGAAAGATAATTTGGGTAAAAATGATTTGTGGCGCAGAGGGAACAATTGATATATTCATAGAAGCTAATGCTGCGCAATTTTTAGGGTGCTAACTTCAATCTAATTTAGAAACATTGCAGCAGCTTCCTTGTTTTTGAGCTACCAATACGCGGGAACAAAATTTAGAATGCAATCATCGATAAATGCCCAAAAGTGTCGCTGAATTTTTTTTCGCTGCAACGGAAGAAAACAGTCGAACCATTCAAATTACCCGGCAAAACATTCACCAATGATATCAGAGACGGCGTAAATACAGCCGTTCAGCTCTAATTTAGCGGTGGTACCTCCGAATAAGCGGCCTTGATGTTGGCAATTTTGAAAGTTATAAAACAGAGAGGCTCCTCTTCCTTGGTTTCATTTTAATGGCATGGTTTTCCTCTCATACTCGCCTCTCATAGTTGTCATCATGGATTATATATCAGAAATAGACGATGATAATTGATTACCTTTTCTAAACTGCTGATCAGCAATATCAATTTCAATATTTGGTAATAAACAACTGCAAGTTGATCAGATTGTCTAAGTGGTTCTGTACAAAAAATTCCCTTTTATGTAAGAAATTGGACATATATATATATATATATATATAACACTAAACCTTGTTTGATAATTATGGTAATAAATGACTAGTTAATATTAGTGATAATCATGATTATGTGTAAATGTCACAATTTACATACATTTGAATGGAAATTGTTCTATATTTTCTATTCTAATTAATAAACAAGTTGTATTTGCCATAAGTTATAATAGTTCAATTAGTTTAATTAAGTAGCTTAGTAAAGTTTTAAAAATTTCAAAATATTATATAGAATATTATTCATTTAAAATATAATCATGAGTTAAAATGTTGAAATTTTGGTCCTTTCATATTCATAAAATAATTGTGTGTGTGTGTGTGTGTGTGTGTGTGTGTTAGTTTGTTATGTATATACATACATATTAATCATTTTATAGTGTATTTGTTATCTAATAACTTTTAGCTACTAATCAGAAGCTTGGCATTGTGTATTTGTTTATCATTGTGCTCTAAGTTCATTGTGCTCTAAGTTGTTGTATGATTCTATATTTCATTTTATAATTATTAATTAAAAAAATGCATTTTAAAAATGCATTCAAGTACATATTTTAAAGTTTTGATTAAGTAAAGTTTGAAGGGCCCAAACCCATTACATCAAAATAACATCACGTCCTTAGAAAACAAAAATAAGATCATGAGAAGTGACACCTACCAAATAGATCCCAAATTAGAACAAATAACTACAACCAAACAAAAAATTAAAACTCAAAATAAACTAACCGGGCTGGGACCAAAGCATAAACCAGCTACCAAAAAAAATGCCTAAACTCAGACCAAGTCTCTACTAGTAAAAACACAAATCCAATAGATAACAACCACCTATTACACCAAACCTAGCAACTATAACAATTACACCAAATTGAACCAGCTAATATTATCATCATGAACTAACAGACAACAAGAACCTGAGACACATGTCAGAGGCAACAAAATATGGCCCAAACCATCAACTTTGCAACTCCTTGAGTTGATCTGGTATTGAGAACTTGGGGTCTGAACGTGAAGGCTTGGTCTAACTCAACCCCTGGGAGGCCTTAGGAATGCATTCCTCCATTTTTGGAGACTCCTCATTGCACTTCCTCTTCATAGAGTTTTCCTTGGGTTGAGTCTTCAAATTGCCAATGTCCTTTTCCAATTTGTGCTTAACCAAATTGTTTAAGTAGACCAAATTGTCAAGTTGTTCCCCAAGTTGATCATAAGTTTTCTTTATGGAAACTATAGCCTTTGACATTTCATCTCTCTCTTCCTCCAAAATAACTTTTTTCTTGATTTCCTCCACCTTCTCCTCCAGATGTTCCAAATTCTAAAGCTTGTCATCCAACTCCCTATGAACATTCCACCATTCTTCATCCTTGTGGCCCAAGGTCCATTCTATTGATTTTCCCTCTACCTCCATAATGGATTCTAGCCTATTGATCTTCCTACATGCAATTTACATCTAGAAAGGGATCCACCTAACCACCACTTTCAACCTATTATAACAAGAGGCCATCTTAGCCAAATGTAGGGTAAGACAATCTCAACCAATTGTACCACCCGTTTAAAAATTTATAGTGTCATTTTAATAATTGCTACTATTTTAAAATGTTCTATTTAATGTTTATGGATAGTTATAATAATTTATATTTTAATGTATATCTTTTACAAATATTAAAGATTGCCTTTATTTTATGGACGTCTTTAAAGACCTTTCAACTTTATGAGTAGACCAAGGCCCCATTGACAAAGATTGTCTTTTTAAAAATATTTAAATGTACATTTTTTTCATCTTTCCAGTTTAATGTCTTTAAAAATTAACATAATGTATTTTTCCTATTGAGATATTTAAAGCTTATCTATTTATATCTTTTAAAGTAGTTTAAAGTAAATCTAATGGAAAAATATTTAGAAGACAATGGAAGATTGTATAACAATAAATAAATTTTATTTTGTATATTTTTTTCCAAATCAAATTCTCTATGTGTTAATTAGATACCTTTCTAAAAGATGTATTCCTATAATGAATCATACATACATTTTTCTTTAAATTAAAATCATTTTGAACATCAAGATGATAGCTTTTGTCTTAGACATGATAATTGTCATTGCACTATTTTCTTATCATCCCAAAAATGTAAGGAGATATAGAGAAAGTATTTCTACTTATGTTTGGAAAAAGAGGGGTAAAAATTTATTAAGACATAAAGGATTACAACAAGGAGAGCTCAATAAAAAACTCTATCCTAATCAACAAGATCATCAAATTCTCATAACAGATCAAGGGGTAGCTACCTCCTATCCATACTACTCTAACCTAGTGCATGAATGTAAGCTTATTTGGCCAAACAATCAACAACTCTATTCCATTCACGAGGAATATAAGTAAGCCTAATGAACTCAAGAGATGTATCAAAGAGAAGAGTCTGATTAACAATAGTAGCCAGTTGCCAACTAACATCCTCAAGCTCCTACAAAGTAAGAAATTTCACCACCACTTGGGAGTCAAACTCATAGATAATCTTATGTCATCCCCTCAAACAACATTGTTCAACAACATATAAAATGGCAAAAGCCTCCATGAGATTGTTAGTATGGAAAGCCTTATACATTGAGAAAGGAATTTAACTTCACCAGAGTTGCAATGAGCCACTCCCCCAATACCAATAATTCTTGGATTCTCCTGTGAAGAACCATTAGTGTTAATTTTAAGAACTCCATGAGGAGGAGGATTTCAATTCACCTCCTGATTCACATCTCCCTTCCCCTATCGTCGAGGTTGTTTGGGAACTCTTTGAAACCATTAACCTATAGCCCCATCCTAAAGATGAAAATTGAGGTGATTTAATATAGCAAGATTGGTCAAATCCATAACCCCCATCTAGCTCACACTTTGCTTGAATGGTTTCTTGAAGAGAATGTGTGATCTTCCACCAAAGATCCATAACACCAATTCAGACATATTGAAAGACTCACCAATTCCTATCCAACCAAATATGTCAAAGAATGAATGATGGGCCAATAATCCAAGCAACATGGAGAGGAGAAGCCTTGGTGGGAGTTCTCCCAAAGTGGGCCTAGAACTTAGGGAAAGAGGAAGCATGCCAATAAGAGAAACCCCAAGCACTCCACCAAAGGTTCCATAATTGAGTAGACAAGGAGCAATGGAAGAATAGTTGGGAGACAAACTCCTCCCCATTACCACACAAAATACGAAAAGAGAGGCCCTATAAACCATGTTGAAATGTCCCCTTCTGGGACATTAGAGTTTTGATTCAGACTACACATATATTTTCTCTTTTTCTCTATGGGCTTATTAATCCTCCAATCTCATATTAATTTGTACGATATCATCTTTAATGTTTGAGATTCTATATAGATATTTAGTATTACATAGAGACATGTCTATTCATAATATAATAATTATATTATATTAAGAATTATATATATATATATATATTAAATATATTAGTTATATAAGTTTAATAACATATATTATAGTGAGCATTATTAATAGTATTACTTGTTATAAATATTATATCATATTGTATTATTAATATATATTATATTGATTAGTCTATTAATCAATTTATTATTATTATCATTAGATATTAATATTATATATATTCAAATGTGAATACATTATAATCATCTTTGGTTTCATAATGTAATTATAATATTTATTATTATCTATTTATTATTATTCTTAATTATTATCATTATATAATATGTTATTCAAATATTCATATATCCTTAAATTTGGGGTCATGACAAGTCTGCCCCTCTCAAATTTGCTTGTCCTCAAGAAATAATCATTTTCATATTTGTTTCACCTTATATAACAAAATTGACTACTAGATCCTATTCAAATTTTTACTTATAAGATTACTTCATTCTATTCTATAAAAGAGCCACACATGTAGTATGCATTTGAATGCAAAGTATACATATGAATGTATGAAGACACAAAGAAAACACAAGGCATAAACATTGATGCATGAAGACACAAAGTAGACATGATGTAGACACATCATACATAACTTTGATTAGATCCAAAAATTAACAATGCACAATGCCTATACTTCTTCATTAGGCTTATGAACCCTGCAACCACAAAATAAGCATTAGTACATGCATATAAATATAAATTTCAAAGAAATTCAAATGATAATAAGTTAATCCAAGCCAATTCCATGCTAAGCCCAAGAGCGAAACTTTGGCCCCCTTGGCCCCAGTGGTAGGTGTTAGGCACCCACACGAGGTGGTCTACTTAGTGGATTGCTTGTTTGGCTAGAAAGGTTCTTGTGAAAAGGAGTTATTACTATCTTTTTCTTAACTAGCACTACAATAGGGTGTCCTAACCACTCTCCCTTTTTTGCAGACTCCATAGGAAAGTTGATAGGGTGCCCTTACTATCTTCCCCTTAACTAGTACTACAATAGGGTGTCCTAGTAGACCTCCCTTAATTGCAGACCCTATAGGAAAGTTAAATATGGCCTTTCCCTTAACTGATACTATAATAAGGTGTCTTAATAGACCTCCCTTAATTGCAGACCCCATAGGAAAGTTAAATATGGCCTTTCCCTTAACTGATACTACAATAAGGTGTCTTAACAGACCTACCTTAATTGCAGACCCCATAGGAAAGTTAAATATGGTCTTTCCCTTAACTGATACTACAATAAAGTGTCTTAATAGACCTCCCTTAATTGCAGACCCCATAGGAAAGTTAAATATAGTAGGGTTTCTATATAGTCTTTCCCTTAACTAGTACTACAATAAGGCATCTTATAGAACTTTCTTGATTGTAGACTCCATAGGAAAGCTACTTGAAATCCCTAAATTATTTCTCAAATAATCAATTTTACACTTTTATGATTACATTAATTAAGAAAACTTACAATTTCATATTTTAACTATGGTTGAACTTCCTCGAAACTCCCTCTAAATCTTAACCTCCTTCTTTTCCTGCAAAAATTTTTTCGAAGAAAAGATCAAGGCATATAATTCTAATAGAAAATAAAGAATAAGAGAGAGACTATAATGAATAGATTATACTCAAAGGATAATATATACTTATTTTCATATCAACAAACTTTTATTTTATCCTTCATTTCTTTTGACATTAATATTGTAATTGAAAACAATTGTCTATTAATTAATTCCATTAAACTATATTGATATCGATTAACATATTAGTTACTCTTATAATATCAAATCATTAATTATCATTGTTTCAATTAAAATCATATTTCTAATATTAGTAATATTCAAATTGGAATATTTGTTATAATTATGCATATATAAATATGTTCATACACATAAATATATAATAATATTAAAAAAAAAAATTATATAACAAATATATCCAACACATAAAACAACTATTTAAATAACAAGGATAACTACCTTAATTAATAAAATATATTAGCGTACTACCACGTACCTCTTATGATGTAGCCATTATAATTTTAGCTTTATTACTTTATGCTTTATTGAGAGTTTTAGATGGAATTCTAACCGGTATTTTAATCATCTCCTCCTTATTCCAATGTTTGATCTCCTCCATCATTTGATTTGAATAGTAGTTCATTTATTTTATTCTTTATTGATTTCTTCATTGTCGCGTGTAGGCTCGTACTTATATTAATTGGTTGTCTTTTTTTTTATTAGTAGTAGTTCACAGGAACTCGTCTTTCAACACGAATGGTCAACTAGGCACTCTCATATTGACTATTCATTTCCCGAGGGAGCTATCATGCATCAATTGATAGAGTACATCATGTTCCTATTACGAAAGTAATAACAATCCTCTGATGTATTTTATTGTTAATATCATATTGTTCAGGTGAAGAAATCATTTCAGGAACCCAACGTGTTCATGACCCAGAGCTTCTAACCAAAAGAGCAAACGAATGCGGTATTGATGTCAGCACGATCTCAACATATATGGATTCTTTCAGGTCTGGATATGCTCATATCAACTGGGTTACTTTTATTTTGAAAATCTTGATTCATTTTCTTTTTATGTAGTTTGGATTAAATTTTGATACTTGGCAGAGGTGATTTACTATCTTCAGTGTTCACAATAATTCAAAATTGTTTCATTCGTGCAGGTGGGGTGTTGTTCCTCATGGAGGCATAGGTGTGGGCTTAGAACGGGTTGTCATTCTTTTCTGTGCACTAAATAATATTCGCAAAACATCTCTTTTCCCTCATGATCCTCAAAGGCTTGCACCATAAGAACTCAAGTCCAATGGGTTCGCTATGAACTGATTCATGCATGACATTAGGGTTTGAGATATTCCTTCTGTATTTTGTTCTTTATTCATCCACGATGTTACTGCGCAGCGGTAATGATGGAATCTCGTGCTTGTAATTATCAAACTCATCTATGGTTCACTCGGTTGGCAAGGAATCTAACTTAATATCCTTATCTTTATTTACGTGTTATTGGTCTATAATATTGAACCTTTAATCACTATTATTTATAAATATGAACATATGTCACAGTGTTTTCTTATTGTTGCCTTCAATGTCCTCCTCGATGCCACCTGCATACAGTATCGCTATTGGTTCAACTTTGTGGCTATGGTGCATTATCACTTATCACTGTTGTTGGCTCTCATCCAACAACTAGCAATTGGTTATTGCTTGTATCTCATTTTCCTCCATTGATCTCGCTATAGTAGTTGCTGCGCTCTTGGATTGCTGACTAGGTTAACATCTGTCGCTGACGATGTTTCATATTTAATCCCAGGTTCCTACAGATTCATCTTTTTTTTTAAATTCCTTTGTCTATATGAAAATTTGGTGCTTTCGTCGATCTTATTGTTGTTGATTATGTGACCTTCCACGGGTTTTGGGTAACGTGGGTCTTGGGTGCATCGGGTCAGGCATACCTGATCTCCCTCTACATTGTCTTGTCCTTTGCGTGAGTGAGGAACTGTGGCAGCGTTGATTCTGCTCCCTCTCCTTTCCTCCTTTCTGATGCCTCTCTTTTTAATATGATTTTAATAAACTTTCAAAACTCACTTCTATCTTTTCATATAGGTCTTCGATTTTGGGAATGAGTTTGTAAATCTTCAATGCCATATAATTTGGGTTGATCCCTTCTTGAACAAATTTCCATGCATAGTAATCTAGATAACGTCCTTGATGTCCTTTTTAAATAAATTTATTTCCTTGCAATTCTATTTTCATCAACAAAATTCTCCAACGACTGCCACATTGATATGTATTGTTGTCATAGCTGTTATGTTAGAGTATACTGCCTAATCATAACATGCCATATTGTGATGCATATAATATTAGATATTCAAAGTCCTGTAGGCCACCCAGAATGCATTCCAATCACCAGGAGGTAAGCCTTGATGAAACTTTATCTCTGCACTAGAGAATTACTTTGTCGTGGTAATTTGCTCTTTAGTATAAAAATCATTTACTGAAAATAACAATCAGAATTTTATCTGGTAAATCATTTAGGGTTTGTCCATTTCTTTCACAGGTCATAACTTCCTTTCTGCATGCATCAAGACTGCGAGTGCTTCAAATTTCATCATTCATTTTTATAATTTTAATAGTGATATCACAGGATGGCAGAATCACAGCTCTGATACCATTGAAATCTTCCCTTCTGGAACATTAGGGTTTTGACATATATTTTCCCTTTTTCTGTATGGGCTTATTAATCCTCCGATCTCATATTAATTTGTATGATATCATCTTTAATGTTTGAGATTCTATATGAATATTTGGTATTACATAGAGACATGTCTATTCATAATATAATAATTATATTATATTAAGAATTATATATATATTAAATATATTAGTTATATAAGTTCAATAATATATATTATATTGATTAGTCTATTAATCAATTTATTATTATTATCATTAGAAATTAATATTATATATATTCAAGTGTGAATACATTATAATCTTCTTTGGTTTCATAATGTAATTATAATATTTATTATTATTCTTAATTATTATCATTATATAATATGTTATTCAAATATTCATATATCCTTAAATTTGGGGTCATGACACATGTTTACAAAGATTTTCCTACATAAGACAACAATTGTGAGCTACTAGCCACATGAAAAAATTTCACTTGGACCAAGAAAATTTATTCCAAACTTGCTTCCACCAAGGGACTTTAGTATCCCATAACAGTTGTCTTATTATCTCCTAATACCCAACAAAGAAAAAATATTTACTAGAAAAGGTACCTTCCCAAGCTAGAACATTTGGTCCTAGCAGAGAGCAACACACCCTAGAGGCCAAAATATGAGAAAGTTTTTTACAATCCACCTATGTACCTCTATGAGGCCAATCTAAAGAGTTCTTCCATCTATAATTGACAATAGTTCCCAATTGATTAGGAGTCTTATAATGAGCCACTTTATCCTTTCTAGCAGCAAGAAAAGAATCATAGAGAGTTTGAAGATGAAGGTACATGGATAAGATGGACGGGAATCCATCTCAAGTATTAGACCAAAATAAAGCCTTTGAGCCTCTATTACATATCCAAAAAAGACCCCTCTTAACTAAATGAGCACTAATCTTGATAGTGTATCAGACCATAGAGCCATGACCTTCAAGAGGAAGTGCAAATATAGAGCACAAATCAACACCTCTAAAGTATTTTTGAGCAATAATATGGGCCCAAAGTTGATGATGTCTAGAGCACAATTACTAGTAAATCTTACCAACCAATGCTTGACTACTCAATATAGATGATCAAAGACCAAGACCACCCCCCTTCTTAGGCCTGCAAAAAGTCTCCCAACAAATCAATCTCCATTTAGAGCTACACAAATTACCACTACAAATGAATTGTTCAGAAAGAGCATCAAAATCCCTGAGAAAGTAAATAGGAGCAGCCTTAACCATGCTTCTATAAGTAGGGAGAGCTTAAATAACATATTGAATAATGGTAACCTGAGCAGTAGTAGAGAGCCATCTATGAGTCCAATGATTTACCTTTTCCTTAAGCTTGTTAATCTAATACTACTAGAAGAGTTTTGGCTACCTAGAAATAGGAATAGGGATGTTGAGATACATCAAAGCAAGTGACCTAACCTGAAACCATAGGATATTAGCAATTCTTTGTTGAATAGATTTACAAGTGTTTAAGAAACTAGAATATTTGTGCTCATTATATTTTTGGTCTGATGCTGCTAAATAAATGTATCCAAAGTATGTCAAAAAGCTTCAGCTTCCTTGATGTGAGCAAGTCTCACAAGAGTAGAATCATTAACAAATTAAAGGTGAGAGAGAGTTGGTAAACCATTACCCCACCACCACCCCTGAATAGAGTTCTAGGACTCCTAATACTTAATGAATAAGCCCAAGTCCTCAACCATGTTTATGAAAAGATAGGGGAAGAAAGGATACTCTAATAGAGAACTCTAAAGGCATCAAATAGATAGGAAGGTTGACCATTAAGAACAACATGAAAAGAGGTAGAAGTAATACAACTCATAGTCCAACTTACCTAGTCAAAGATAAAGCCAAAATTAAGAACAACATTCCTCCAAAAACTCCATTTAACTCTATTGTAGGGCTTATTCATATCCATCTTAACAAACATAGATCGCTCCCTTGAACTAGGCATAGAGTGAATAGCCTCAGTAGCGATAACCACCCCATCTAGTATTTGTCTTCCTGCAACAAAACCACCTTGTTGCTTTGTGATAATAATTGGGATCCACTTTTTAAGTCTCTCAACAATCAACTTACTAATGACTTTGTAAACCACATTAAATAATGCAATAGGTCTAAAAACCTCCACTTGATTAGCCCACTCTCTTTTTGGAATAAGATTCAAGAAAGTAGAATTCAATGCCCAAAGCACCTACTTGCTAGAATATCATTCCTTAACCACCTCCAAAAAATCATGATTAATGATGTCTCAAAATTCCTAAAAGAATTTTACTGGATAGCCATCAAGACCAGGAGCTTTTCCCTTAGGCATGCCAAAGACCACCTCCTCCAACTCATCCAAAGAGGTCAATCACATGAGATAACCATTTATTTCATGTGTAATAAGGGATGAATTATAAGAAAAAATAATATTCTCTTCATTATCAGCAAAAGGAGAGTCCTCAGAGGAGAGGGTAGAAATGTACTGACTAGCCTCCTAGAACAAAGCTAGCAAGGAAGACAATTGAATACCTTTGAAATTAACCAATGAAGAAATATAACTCTAATTCACATGAGATTCCACCCTCTTTCCTAGAGCTAATCAACTCTATCCTTTTTCTTCCAAAAAAATTCCTCTCAAAGTTCCCATTCTTCTAGAACTTTAAAAGAAAGGGATTCAGCCTTGCCAAGATCCTCAAATAAACCTTGATCTCAAATCTTCCTGGTTATGATGTCAAGATGTTCCTTAGAAATCTTCTTCATAAAGTGAAGGTTCCCTATCTATTCCATATCTTGAGCATCCTTTTAACATTCTAAATCCTTTTAGAAAATGAGAATATAGCAGTACCATATGAAGGAGCTCGATCTCTCTACTAGAAAAATATGAGATCATGAAGAGAGGATTCACGAAGCCACAAAAATTGAAACTTAAAAGGTGGATGCTTTGGAATAATAAACCCAATAATAGAAAAAGTAATTGGACTATGATCATAACCCCTCTAGTCAAAAAATTTTAAAGAGAGAGTAGGGGGGCCACTAACCTTGAAAAAAGAGACAAGAAATCTATCCAAACATTCAAAGATAGAATTAGCCTCAGTCCTTCTATTATTCCAAGTATAGAGACCGTTAGAAGGCTTAACATCAAAGAGGTGCAAAAGAGATATTTGCTGACATAGAAGAGAAGAAGAAGGCCTTAATCAAACCAAACCACCCTACATCTCCTCCAGACATAAAACTAAATTGAAATCTCTGACTAACTATAATGCCCCGCCAAGGGATCTAAAAGAATTAACCTAAAGTTTCACTAAGTTTGCTAAACATTTTTTTTAAGGTAAAAAAGTATAACATACACATCAAACACATAGTAGCGGAAGCAATAACATGTAATCATCAACAAACATACATCAAAAGTTACATTTCTTAAGGATCCCAAGATGTTGAGTCACGTTTAAATTTAATTAATTCTAAGTCTAACAACTACCACATACATATGAAAGAATAATCAGAAAGTCCGATGTCCATAATATACATTTGTTCCAAATGCCTCTTGGAAAATTAATTCGGAATGCTCAATCATCCACTGTACATGTCACAGGGTATGAAAGGCTTAAAAGAATATACATATGTAAAGATAAAGATACATCATCCTTAAATCCATGATAAAAAGTACAGTAAACTAAATGAAATCATCGACCATACATGATACATCAATACATCCATAATGATAAAACATCCATGAATAGAATGAAGGTAAATGCCAATCAAGAAAACTCTAGTCACAGTGACCACAGAATGGATCTCAATGGTAAGAGTAAAAGCACTACCACCCAACCGCATGGAACCTAAATGGTCCACTCCCACCGCGCTGAGGAGATAGTCTCAAGTCCCAAACAAGGTATCGAAACACAAAACACAAGTACTCTCTAAGTCTGGAAAATCCTAAAAGTATACTAACTCAAAGGTTCCAACATAGATAGACATCTAGACCCAGAGGCACACAAAGACACGTAGGAAACCTGCTATGCAAGCGAGAAAGTGTCATCGCAAAAGTCACGTCGAAAGTTACCCAAGCAATCCCTTAGGAATCTCGGGTCCCTTGTGATCCTGCGGCCACTAGTATCCTCTCGTACTGATGAGGCATACTACAGAATGCAAGGTCGTAACCAAGCGTTCTCTCTACCCCATCCTAGTCTGTACTAGCACTCAAGGCATGGGAGAGAACATACAATTATCTTATTAGGTTCATTTGAGTTAGTATTTAGGAAAGATGTTTTCACTTATTAAAACAACTTACAATGGGTTACCCTGGCAGCCACTTAGGGCCCCGGCCCCCATCGCAAGCCACTTCTCAACACTACACATAGATAACCTACTCTAGGCTCATGAAATCACAAATCTCAAATATCACCTCAACCCTATACAAGCGACTGGAAAACAGCAAATGATAATCATAATGATCACAACAGTTCTCTATCAGCAACTGAAGGCATCAATAATAAATCACAATATCCCATGGTTCTCCAACGAGAAACCAGAAAGAATCCCAATAATAGAACACAAAAATGATCGAAGACTCCAAAATGGTTAAGTCAGGTAACTCAAATACATACACCTCAGTCTCACACAAGGAAACTGAAAAGCAATAACAACCAGTAAAACCCTCCATCAGAGAGCATATCGACACATCACGATGGTTGGGTTTAGAAAGATCCAGAACAAATAATCATAACGTCACAATCGCATAACAGCCTAGCCTTTGGTAATGTCCTAAACTGGTCAACACTCTAGGACCATCCAAATCCCCAAAAGTATAGACAATATAACAAAACAATATAGTTCATATTCTCACTGCTAGATTGATTTGAAACATATGTAATCAGGTTAAGTGTAATATTTTTGTTTCTAGTTTAATGTATGTTTTCAAGAAAATAAGTTCATAGTTTAACCTATACGTTAACCCATTCGTCTCATAATTAACATATAAATATATCCCATATATATATATATATATTCGAATAAAATTGTACAATTACTTCACTTTTGACTCTAAGTCAATTAATCAATATAATTAAAGGGTAATTATTTATTTAATTATTAAAATAATAGCCTATATTTTTAAATAAGAAATTACAATTTAACTTAAATCAATACTATATAAATCTCCAATTCTATTAACAATTCTCATTATTAATTAAGTTTAATTAAACTAATTTTAATTAAATTGATTATTAATTATCTCACTAAGACATTCCCTTTTATGTCTCATTAACTATCAATTTATTAATGTTTAACAAAACTATTAATATATTATTAATTTCAAATAACTATACATTAATATTTAATTATTAAATATTAGTAAAGGTTATTATTAAAACATTATTAAATAAAATATATTAAAATTTTAAATAATAATAAAACATTATGTAAATAATACAATTTTTTTAAAAATGAATTAAAAAAATTATATATAAAAAACATGCACGTATTAAACAAGCCCGTCAGCTTAAAACAGGCTTGTGGCCGCAAGGCCTGTGGCAGCAGGTACTCTGTACCTGACATCGCAGTACCTACGACGCAGGTACTATCGGCAGAGCTGCGACAGTGGGGGTGGGTATGGGGTAATTCCCTCCCCCCCAAATATTAATATATATATATTTTTTAAAATACAATTTTTTTAATAATAAAATTTTATTGATTTTTAAATCTGTTAAAGATATATATAAATTTAATAAATATGTTAAAATAATTCCTCTTAATATATATAAATATATTGAAAAAATGTCTCCTTCTTTATATTGACAAAGAAAATATAGTCAACCATCTGAACTTCTAATTTAGAATTTCAGTCTTAGATTCAACCCTTCCCATTTAAATCCTATTTATACAGAAGTTAATTGACAAGCATATGATAAATTCCAATATTGTAATGTTTAAACATTCATCATAGAGAATTCAGGTCTACAATCCACAGACACGAAGAAGATAGGAAATAAGAAAATTGCGTAAATAATCAGCGATCAAAACACAAGACCCTACCTGATCCTGATGCTAATACAAAATCCTTGAAAAATTATGAGAGAATTTGCTCCCCTTCAATAACTTTCCTCTGAAAATCTTTCTTGGTATTAGCCTTCTCAAATTCACTCCCAAAAGTTGTCTCCCCAAAAATTCTCGTCCAAATTCGTGTCTCCTCAAAAATGAACCCCCAAAGTTGTGATAAGAAGTTTTCTCCTCAAATGAGGGCACTAATTGTGTGTTCACCCGAGAAGACTCTTTGCACAACTGAGTTAACTCAAAATTAACTTTTATTATCTTTTCTTTTATTTTGCATTCATCTTTTCATGCACATTAAGTTGAATTATTAAATAAATTTATTTAATATTCCACTTGACTTCTATTTTAAATTAATTTATTACTTTAAATCTCATGTGCACTTTATTAAAATAACATTATTATTTTCTATTATTTTTATCTTTTAATTTATTTCTCATATTTAAACTCATGCTTAGATCATGCGATCTAGAACCCTTTTAATACTTTAATATCTTTCAACTTCTAATTTATTTTAGAAACTTAATTGATAACATATTTAATTAATTTAAATAACAATAATATTTAGCATTTATGAAAAATGAACTATAAATATATTATTATTAAATTAAATAATTATTATCATGTTCTAAATTTATATTTGAACTTTTATCTCCAAATTTAATTCTTCTATTTTAATTAATTTCTCAATTAATTAAATATTAAAGATATCATATTAATTCTACATTAAATTAAATCATTAATTAATCTTTTTAATTAGACTTAATTAATAGAAACACATCAAGGACTCATATAACAACATACAAAAACCCATCATAGAAAAATATATACTAAATCAAACAAAAAGGGTTATAATCATGAAATTACATCCTTTCATGTATTCGGAGGGTCCATAACTCAGATACTTACCCTAATTATCAATTAGGACAATTGGCTAAAGGGCTTAGGAATTGGACTTAAGAGTTTATCTCCCCTCTCTTACCATTGAGACAATGCGATAGGGTACACTCATCCTGGCAATTCAGGGAAGTCGATACCTGGTACCTGCAACCTGCATAAAATCCATGCATGTACAAACACAATATTCTAAGCTAAACAGACAATGGCAGGAAGTGGTGCATCGTGTAGATATCGACTAGCAGGTGACTACGACTCCCTTCCTTAACCACATCAGAAACACCATACATGAATAAAACAAACACGCACACCATACACATGCAGTATGGGGTAAGTATCCATAAGAAAGCACATGTGATAATAAACCATCTAACTAATCATCATCGATAAATGAAAACATTAAATAATCATCATACATGCATGAAGTATAGAGTACCAAGTAATCTCATCATATAATAAACTGAGTGTAAAACAACATCTGATAATCTCTACAATAATAATACTAATCATCAAACATAAATTGGCCTAAAAGAGTTTGGCAATGATATCAGGAATGTAACTAGAAAAATGTAGACTAGGGGTAGGCACTACATCCACCCCCCCTAGACTTAGGCTTACTCCTGGAAGCCTATAAACAAATAGGGATATAAATCTCGTAATCTAGATGCATCATCCCATGTAGCTGAAGAGTCATCAGTAGAGTCCCATTGGACCCTTACCTGCTCTATGGTTCGACCCCTGAGGGTCAACTCCCGTTGCTCTAGAATACGAACTAGCTCCAAAGCTAGCTGCCTATCCTCTACCTGCAATGCATTCCAATCAAGAATATGTACAACATCAAGGATATACTGTCTAAGTACTAAAAAATGGAAAACATCGTGAATGCGAGCAAGGCTGGGCAGTAAAGCAAGACAATAGGCAACTAGACCAATCCTCTCAAGAATATTGAAGGGTCCCACAAAGCGAGGTGCTAGCTTCGAGCCCTCTCCATAACGGATTAGACTCTTCTGCGAATGTACTCTCAAGAAAACCTTCTCTCCCATAGAAAACTACTTATCTGTCCTATGTGCATCACCATACTTTTTCTGCCTATCCTGTGCCGTTGTCAAGTGCTCTCAGATACGCACAACCTATTGCTCCATGTCATGAAGCATCTCTGGACCCAACAAGATGCGATCCTCAAGACTATCCCAACTCAAAGGTGTGTGGCACAGGCATCCATATAAGGCTTGGAAAGGTGCCATGCCAATAGAACTATGATACCCGTTGTTGTAAGAAAACTCCACTAGGTAGAGATAGTCCTCCCAACGAGTCTGCCTATCCATCACGTACATCCTCAACATATCTTCGAGAACCTGATTCACTCTCTCTGTCTAACCATCTGTCTCTGGGTGATATGCTGAACTAAAATTCAACTGCTCTCCAAGATCATGCTGTAGCGATGTCCAAAATGCAAAAGTGAAAACATGATCCCTATCTGAAATGATCTTTCGAGGAATACCATGTAGTCTCACAATGTCACACATGAAGACATTAGCTACAGAAGCTACAGTGCAGGAAGACCTGATTGGTGAAAAATGTGCCACCTTAGTCAACCAATCCACAGTGACCATGATAGCATCATGACGACGAGGGGTCATAGGTAATCCTACTATGAAATCCATAGAGATGATGTCCCACTTCCATGAAGGAATGAGATTCGGTTGCAAAAGTCCTGTCGGATGCTAGTGTTCTTCCTTGACTCTTTGACACTCAAGACATCTAGCCACAAAATCATCAATGTCGCGCTTCATCCCGGACCAATAGAATAAATGTCGCAAATCTACATGCATCTTCTTGACACCTGGATGTGCCGAGTAAGATGCACGATGGGCCTCTGATAGGATCAATATGCGAAGCTCATCTAGTAGCGGCACATAGATCATTCTTGAATGTCTCAAAAGGCCGTCTGACTCTAGGACATAGCCTGAAAACTTAACCTCCAAAGGTCTCCCTGAATTGATCTCACTGCACACCTCCAGATACCACGAATCAGTGGGGAGTGCCTAAAGTATCTAACACCTAAAATCAACACTAAGAGTCATAGATGATATCACATGTTTCCTGCGACTCAAAGCATCAGCTACTACATTCTCCTTCCCTTGGATATACTTTACCTCAAAGTCATACTCACACAAAAACTCCATCCAACGCCTCTGCCTAGCATTCAGATTAGGCTGCGTGAATATGTACTAAAGACTACGATGATCGCTATGTAGTTCAAATCTGTGTCCCAACAAGAAATGTCTCCATCTCACTAAGGTATGAACTACTACTGCTAACTCAAGGTCGTGTGTAGGATAATTCAACTCATGATCCTTTAGTTTGCATGATTCATATGCAATCACTCAACCATTCTACATTAGAACCGCTCCAATACCCTCAAGGGACTTAGCATATGTACACACCATGAAATCACCTTCTGGATCAGGTACTGCTAAGATCAGTGCATTGGTCAGAAGCTCTTTGAGTTTCTGAAATGCTTCTACACATTTTTCTGTCCATAGAAACTTCTTTCCTTTCCTCTAAAGGGAGGTAATAGGGTGTGCTATTCTGGAGAAGTTTTGGACAAATCTGTGATAATAACCAGCTAGACCCATGAAACTATGAATCTCTGACACAGCAGTGGGTGCAGGACCATCTACTATTGCCTGGATCTTCGTAGGGTCTATAGAGATACCTTCACCTAAAATAACGTGCCCTAAATACTGTATCTTTAATTGAAAGAAATCACACTTTGCTGCATTGGCATAAAGTTGATTATCTCTCAAGCACTGCAAAACCAAACTCAAATGTTCCTCATGTTCCTTCTGGGACCTAGAATATATCAGTATATCATCGAGGAACACAAGAACAAATCTATCAAGATAGGAACGGAACACCCCATTCATTAAGCACATGAAAACTGATGGAGCATTCGTCAGCCCAAAGGGTACCACTGTGAACTCATAATGCCCGTAGCGAGTTTGGAAGGCGGTCTTATGAATATCAGCCTCCTTGATGTGAAGTTGATGGTATCCTGACTTAAGATAAATCTTGGAGAACACTATAGCTCCCTTGATCTGATCAAATAAATCATCAATCCTTGGTAAGGGATACCTGTTCTTTATTGTCACATTGTTCAGCTATTTGTAATCAATGCAAAGGTGCAAAGAACCATCTTTCTTCTTCACAAAGAGCACTAGAGCTCCCCATGGTGATACACTAGGTCGAATACTACCCTTGGCCAAAAGTTCCTCTAACTGCAAACGCAACTCACTTAACTCCTGAGTGGTCATACGGTAAGGAGCTCTAGAGATAGGTTCCACTCCTGGAGTGAGCTCAATGCTAAAATCAATGTCTCTCTTCAGAGGCATGCCTGGAATCTCACTCCAAAAGACATCTGCATACTCCTACAAAATAGGGTGATCTAGGGTCTTCCTCGTAGAGTCTTCTTCATCTAGCTCATTTATCGTAATGGCAAATACTTGACATCCCTTACGAAGGCTTCGCTTTAATTGCATAGCAGAGATCATCCGTAAAGATATAGGCTTCGGTATCCCCACAATCTCGACATCCTTCCCTTGGTCATCCTGACACTTAATGGTCTTCTTTCTGCATTCTATACTAGCCTTATGAGAGCCAAGCCAATCCATATCTAAGACCACATCGTAGGAGCCAAGAGGAATAACTCAAAGATCGACAGAAGTCTCAAACCCTCCTATGCTAAGTCCACACTTATGAACTACAGAATCCGTGGAAACTTTAGCACCTAAGGCTAGTTCCACTTGCCAACCATGATCTTTCTTAACTGACTCCAGCTTACACTTAACAACTAGAGATGGAGAAATAAAAGAAACTGTAGCACCTGAATCAAACAATACAGAGAGAGGTGTACCTCAGATAGCTCCTGTAGTCTCAACTACTATCCCCTGATGGTCTGCCTAATGGTGATCCACCACTGCAAATACTCTATGAGATCTACCTGCATCCCCGACTGTAGGCTCAGATGCCGCTGGCCTAGGTCCTAGATATTGAGATGCTCACTGTGGATAGTACGCTGCAATGTGACCAATCTATCCACACGAATAACATCTTGTGCCCCTACCAGATCCTCTCCCTATAGGTGGTGCATCTGAAGGCATCAATAATAAATCACAATATCCCATGGTTCTCCAACGAGCAACCAGAAAGAATCCCAATAATAGAACACAAAACTAATTGAAGACTCCAAAGTGGTTAAGTCTGGTAACTCAAATACATACACCTCAGTCTCACACAAGGAAACTGAAAAGCAATAATAACCAGTAAAACCCTCCATCAAAGAGCATATCGACACATCATGATGGTTGGGTTTAGAAAGATCGAGAACAAATAATCATAACGCCACAATCGCATAACGGCCCAGCCTCTGGTAACATCCTAAACTGGTCACCACTCTAGGACCATCCAAATCCCCAAAAGTATAGGCAGTATAACAAAACAATATAGTTCATATTCTCACTGCTAGATTGATTTGAAACATATGTAATCAAGTTAAGTGTAATATTTTTGTTTCTAGTTTAATGTATGTTTTCAAGAAAATAAGTTCACAGTTTAACCTATATGTTAACCCATTCATCTCATAATTAACATATAAATATATCCCATATATATATATATATATATATATATATATATATATATATATATATATATATATATATATATATATATATATATATATATTCGAATAAAATTGTACAATTACTTCACTTTTGACTCTAAGTCAATTAATCAATATAATTAAAGGGTAATTATTTATTTAATTATTAAAATAATAACCTATATTTTTAAATAAGACATTTCAATTTAACTTAAATCAATACTATATAAATCTCCAATTCTATTAACAATTCTCATTATTAATTAAGTTTAATTAAACTAATTTTAATTAAATTTATTAATAATTATCTCACTAAAACATTCCCTTTTATGTCTCATTAACTATCAATTTATTAATGTTTAAAAAAATATTAATAAATTATTAATTTTAAATAACTATACATTAATATTTAATTATTAAATATTAATAAAGGTTATTATTAAAACATTATTAAATAAAATATATTAAAATTTTAAATAATAATAAAACTTTTTGTAAATAATAATTTTTTTTAAAAAATGAATTAAAACAATTATATATAAAAAACATGCACGTATTAAATAAGCACGTCGGCTTAAAATAGGCTTGCAGCCTGTCGTAGTCCTGCAGCGGTAGGTACTTTGTACCTAATGTCATAGTACCTGTGACACAGGTACTGTCAGTAGAGCCGTGACAGTGGGGTTGGGTACAAGGTAATTCCCTCCCCCCCAAATATATATATATATATATATATATATATATTTTTATTTATTTTTTATTTTTTTTAAATACAATTTTTTTTTATAATAAATTTTTATTGATATTTAAATCTGTTAAAGATATATATATATAAATTTTATAAATATGTTAAAATAATTCCTCTTAATATATATAAATATATTGAAAAATTGTCTCCTTTATATTGACAAAGAAAATATAGTCAACCATCTGAACTTCTAATTTAGAATTTCAGTCTTAGATTCAACCCTTCCCATTTAAATCCTATGTATACATAAGTTAATTGACAAGCATCTAATAAATTCCAATATTGTAATGGTTAAACATTCATCATAGAGAATTTAGGTCTACAATCCACAGACACGAAGAAGACAGGAAATAAGAAAATTGTGTAAATAATCAGCGATCAAAACACAAGACCCTACCTGATCCTGATGCTAATATGAAATCCTTGAAAAACTATGAGAGAATTTGCTCCCCTTCAATAACTTTCCTCTGAAAATCTTTCTTTGTATTAGCCTTCTCAAATTCGCTTCCAAAAGTTGTCTCCCCAAAAATTCTCGTCCAAATTCGTGTCTCCTCAAAAATGAACCCCCAAAGTTGTGATAAGAAGTTTTCTCCTCAAATCGGGGCACTAATTGTGCGTTCACCCGAGAAAGCTCTTTGCACAACTGAGTTAACTCAAAATTAACTTTTATTATCTTTTCTTTTATTTTTCATTCATCTTTTCATGCACATGAAGTTGAATTATTAAATAACTTTATTTAATATTCCACTTGACTTCCATTTTAAATTAATTTATTACTTTAAATCTCATGTGCACTTTATTAAAATAACATTATTATTTTCTATTATTTTTATCTTTAAATTTATTTCTCATATTTAAACTCATGCTTAGATCATGCGATCTAGAACCCTTTTAATACTTTAATATCTTTCAACTTCTAATTTATTTTAGAAACTTAATTGATAACATATTTAATTAATTTAAATAACAATAATATTTAGCATTTATTAAAAATGAACTCTGAATATATTATTATTAAATTAAATAATTATTATCATGTTCTAAATTTATCTTTGAACTTTTATCTCCAAATTTAATTCTTTTATTTTAATTAATTTCTCAATTAATTAAATATTAAAGATATCATATTAGTTCTACATTAAATTAAATCATTAATTAATTTTTTTAACTAGACTTAATTAATAGAAACACATCAAGGACTCATATAACAACATACAAAAACCCATCATAGAAAAATACATACTAAATCAAACAAAAAGAGTTATAATCACGAAATTACATCCTTTGATGTATTCGGAGGGTACATAACTCAGATACTTGCCCTAATTATCAATTAGGACAATTGGCTAAAGGGTTTAGGAATTAGATTTAAGAGTTTATCTCCCCTCTCTTACCATTGAGACAATGCGATAGGGTACGCTCATCCTGGCAATTTAGGGAAGGCGATACTCGGTACTTGCAACCTGCATAAAATCCATGCATGTACAAACACAATATTCTAAGCTAAACAGACAATGGCAGGAAGTGGTGCATCATATAGATCCCGACTAGCAGGTGACTATGACTCCCTTCTTTAACCACATCAGAAACACCATACATAAATAAAAAAAACATGCACACCATACACATGCAGTATGGGGTAAGTATCCATAAGAAAGCACATGTGATAATAAACCATCTAACTAATCATCATCGATAACTAAAAACATTTAATAATCATCATACATGCATGAAATATAGAGTACCAACTAATCTCATCATATAATAAACTGAGTGTAAAACAACATCTAATAATCTCTATAATAATAATACTAATCATCAAACATAAATTGGCCTAAAAGAGTTTGGCAATGATATCAGGAATGTAACTAGAAAAATGTAGACTAGGGGTAGGCACTACACTAACACCCAAGAATGAAAAGGGTAAAATTTTCTAACATATTGAATATGTTTCCAAAGTTCTTCCCTTCCCACAAAATCAACAAGTGCATACACATTAGTAATTGTGATCACCTCACCTAAGTCCAAACAAAAAGCCACCATCAAAAGAGATGAGTAAGAAGACACTCAATCAGGGGGAGAAATTTTTGGTGGATCCCAAAAAATAGCCAAACTAATAGCACTTCCAATAGTTCTAACACACTAGCATTGACCATGAGGTCAAATATTAGAGGCATATCGGACCATAGACTCCACAGAGAGCTTAGTCTCTTGGATACAAAAACATTAGGAGAATGATCAACCACTAAACTTTGAATAGCCTTTTGTCTAGGGATGTTATTCAACCCCCTACTATTCCATGAGAGAATAATCATCATTGAGTAGAATGAGGAAAATGAACATCCAATAGTTTCATAGACTCAGACTCTATCAATATATCTCTTGTGAATTTAATCTTCTCCTAGTCAGTTTTGCGGCCACTCCTTATAGGAGGACTAAAGAAAACCCATGTAAAGGGTCTATGCATCAACCTCAAGGGTATAGTAGACCCCTTACCCTTAGTAGATGCTAGCACATCCTTAACTAGGTCATCTAGAATGATTTCATTATCCTTAGGCACCATAGCTGTCAAGTATTTATACTTATGTGTTGAGTTATGCTTTTTGTGTTTTCTTTCATCTTAGATTTTATATAAATTTTCCATGCAAAATCTTTGAGCTACTCATATGTTTTGAATTTAGGACAATTGGATCTCTCCATTATTTGTCTATTTTAAGTGATAATTAAATTATTTATTGTTATGCATAGGTGTTAGGTTCTATTTTCTTCTTTCTAGTTAAATGCATATCCTTAAAAATCTAAATAATTTGTAAAGACAGTGTAATACATAGAAAATAAAAAAGAGAGATCCTAGTGTAGACATTTCAAACAATTCACAATCCATTTGATAACTTATGATTATCTATAGGAAATATGACATTATAAATTGTCAAAATCCCTATTTTTAAAATTTTCTTTTTATATTTACAACTTAATATAATTAGTATATATGTTTGTATATACTAATTTAATATATATTTACATATACATAATATAGTCTATATTAATAAGAGAATATATATTTTAAAATAAGAGGATATTTTGTGTATGTATTTCATTGATATGCTAAAAATGTTTATTCAATTCAACTTCTCTCTTATTACAATTTTGCAGACAATTGATGGCAAAGTGTGATCCAAAGTATTATTAGAATTTTTGACATTTGCAGTTGAAACTAGAAACACTAAAAACAAGTTATAAGTTACAAAAATGATCACTTTCCCTTTATTATTTAAGGTGCAGCTCTCTATGTTGATGAAATTTTGATTTTTTTAAGGGGGATATAACTAAAAAATCAATGTTTTTTAATATACTGCATCCAAACAAAACAGGGAAAATTGATTTCACTTTTATTATGTTTACACATAGAGACTTCAAAAGTAACATTTATTGTGCATACATTTATGACACATATTATATTAAGTTCCCTGTCAATCCATTATGCATCAAGATGCATCTTGAGAAGTCATCATTTGGTAACCTTAGATGGGAAATAGTGTGTGATCTCATTAGAGATGTGGTAGGGAAACCACTTTTAGCCTTCACAGTCAATTTGGAGACGTAGGAGGCTACATGAGATATGTAAGAATACTTACCATAGCATTGAACTGGTAGCAAGCATGCTTTCAAAAATATTATAATTTTTTTTCAATGAAGAGTCCTTTTCTATTAATAAACAATATACTAAGATTACAATTCACAAAAAAGGGTCAGGGGATACAAGATCACCTCGTGAATAAGTTCACATGGCTACAGTTGGAATCAGACACTATTCATTAAAAAAAATAGATAAAGCAACATCAAGCAGCCAAAGTAGTGCCAGCCAAAGGTGGTGGTTCATCATGATCATGAAAGCTCCAATCATTTTTGGGATTGGAGGGTAGCATGGGAACAATCTAGCCACCATCAGCAATAGCAACAAAAGGATCAGTGGCAACCTCCACATCTTTTATCTCTGGCTGTAGAGAAGAAATTGTTAGATCCAGGTGAGGCCATTTCATAAAAAGTGCCTATCAAGCACCAAGAGGAGGAGACGAGGACCAGAAAAAGCCACCATGGGGTGGAGAATCTTACTAGTGCCTCCATCCACTATTGGAACCACTGGGAGAGCGATGGTGGGAAGCCTAGGAGCACTAGGTGTGTGAGTGGCAAGCCGAGGAATGGTGCCGCTGATGATGGCCATCAAGTGCCAAAGTATCTGCCAAGGCATCTAGAGGAACTCTAGAAATAGTGAAGGGGGCATTGCCCCAGTGATTTAGCAGCTCCTACAAGTAAGCCACTGCCAAGGAAAATTTGTTTTCTTGGACCTGAATTTGCATAATTACATTATTACATATGCATGCCTTAGTGTACATGGCAATATTAATATCCAGAAAACTATTTGTGAAAAGAACAACATTCCTATCTTTCCATAGAGTAAACAAAATTTTCATCCTAAAGGTATGCCAAATCTAGGTGAATTTTCAATAGATTCTAGGGGAATCCCCTAGAATAACCATGTGCCAAGAAAAGGGTTTAGGCTTGAATGGCTCGAAAAAATCATGAATCTAGTGCCAATATTTTTGGGAACCCTAGAAAACCAGAAGATATGCATGAAAGACTTTGGTTGCCCACAAAAAGGGCATCTAGGATTAGGAACCCCAATATGCTTGACTTGAGGCCCCAAGGGAAGAAATTGGAAGGCAAGACACCAAGAAAAATGGGCAATTTTGGGTTCTATAATAGCACTTCAAATGGTATCAAAGTGTTTTCTCCATTGAGAAAGAGAAGATTACAAATTCCATCTCTGACTGAGTGTATCCACCATCAGAATATGGGGAAAAAGCCATATATATCCCAAGCATCACTTATAATTGGGAAAAGGAGTGGTAGGACACCACTTCCAATCATGCCGCCAAGGTCAAATAGACTAAATACCCACTTTATGAATTAAGTAAACTATATTTGAAGAGAGTAATAGGTCAAAAGTTTGTCGATCTAAACAAATAAGGTGGTATTGGACTTGCATGTCTTCCCTGGATTTGAAACACATGGTAACCCTCAAGAAGAGATCCTTGGGAGTTCTAATACCTCATTTGAAAAAATGCAAAGCACTAGCACCTTAAGTCTTGGCAAAGGGAGTACCCTGAATGGAAAATAGGGGAGACCACCAAATGTTCTGTTGATTCAAGGAGAGGCCATTGCAAAACTCATCCCTAGCCCATCGAAGCTAAGGCTTGATTATTCTCAAGCCTTCCATATGCTCTTGATAAGAAATGAACCCTGTATGGTCATTGACTCATGCATGATGAGCAGGGTGTGGAAACCAATCCCTTTCCAAGCAAGCCTATTGATGGGAAAGCCATAAGATATGCAATGTTGAACCAAAAGCTTCCAAGATTTATCTCTAGTGATGGCATGAATAATCCATTTAGCACAAAGAGCAAGGCCTTGTTTCTAGTGGAAAGTAGGCCAAGACAACCAGATTATTTTGAGAGACAAAAAAAATCCTAGGAAACTCTGTGAAAGCCATGATGATCAGAACCAGAAGCCCAAAGAAAATCCCTAAGAAATCCTTCCAACTTCTAGTAGGAGGATTTGGAGGGAGCCCAACAAGAAGAATAATAGACATGAGTAGTCACAAGAACCTTTGAGAAAATTTTGAATTTTATAGCAAGGGAGAGTGGTTTCCTAAGCTAATAGTCAAGCTTCTTGGTGATTTGGGAAGGATAGCATTCCACAGCTCAACAAGTGAAGCTTGGAAAGTAAAAGGAATGCCAAGAAAGTAGAAAATCTCCTTGTGAGTAACCCATTTCCATTCAAACTAGCTAAGCCAAGGAGGAGTTGGCAAGAATGACTGTCGAAGGCAGAGCATTTTATGCCATTGAATAGCAGATCCAAATGCTTGACAAAAGGTGTCAAGGAAACTTAAGGCATTGTTGATGTTTTCTTCATCCTCCAAAAGAGTGAGAAAGGAATCATGCTCAAAATGACCATTAACTAGTTGGAAAGATGATTTAGGAAAGGAAATGCCATGAACTAGCCTAGAAGACACATAATGAGCTAGCAAATAGCTAAATCCTTTAGCAGCAAGGACATAAAGCACTGGTGCCAAGGGGTAACCTTGCCCGATTGAACAAAAAAGGCCAAAAGCCTTAGATTTTGACTTATTGATGGTAATACAAGCATTAGCATTTCCAAAGAGCATCTCCACAGACTGCAAAAAATTGGGATGAAAAACACAGAGCTTGGAGCATAGCCAAGATAAAGGGCCATTCAATGTAATCATAGGCTTTAGCAAAATCATTCTTTAGAAAAATAGCCTTCTGATTGGACTTGCAAACCCATTCCATTCCTTCTAAGAGAGCAATAATGTTGTCAAGAATATATCTAGACTTAATAAAGCTAGTTTGCTTAGGGCAAATAATTAAAGGCAATAGGTGTCAGATTTTTAGAGAAATTGCCTTGGCAATAATCTTATAAGACACATTCAAAAGGATAATGGGCCTCCAACTGTAGATGTCCTCTAGATCATAAACTTAAGGTATGAATTTGATATTTCCTTTATTTATAATGGCTCCTAAACTTTTAGTATGATAGGCTTTAAGATAAACTTTGTGCAGATTAGGACCTATATGCTCCTAGAGGTGTTTGTAAAATTCATAGGGAAACCCATCACACCGAAGTGATTTATCATCAACCATGGAGTTTACCACCTCCTTAAGGTCATGGAGGGAAAGAAATTTCTCATAGAAAGCATGTTTCTCAACTACTAGGTGGTTTGCAGTAACAAAGATACACTTTCTGAGAGCTTCCTCCTTAGCAGCCAAATTTCCCTAGGAAGCAAAAATGTCCTCATAGTGATGAACAAATGCTTACAATATGTCAGGGGGACTAGCAAGAACAAGAGTTCCTTGTTTGATTTTTTTAATCCCAACATTGGTATGATAGGCTCGAAGAGCCTAGAGGAACTCCTTCAAAGCTCTATCACCAACCTCTAACCAGTGGAGATGGGTTTTGATTTGGGCTCCTCGAGCGGTATAGTTATCAGCAACTTGTTTTTCATGGTGAAGCATTGCAAGCTGAATTTGAAAATCCACATCAAATGGATTAAGGTTGAGAGTCTTAAAGGCTTTTTTGAGCACAAAAGTGTTGGCTTCATAAGACCATTTTTTGAAAACTACCAACTAACACCCATAGATGCTCAAAAAAGTGCAGTTCTAGTAATGGAATCATTCCACCATTGAATCCATGCATTCTAAGAATGTGAACATGGCTCTAGATTCCAAACATGTAGGATATGCATGATGGTGGAAGCATGCATCAGCACAGATGTGTTGAGGAAGAACTGTGACTTGATAACTCTTGTGGCAGTTGTTTGCCATGAAATGAAAAAATAAATGGGATAGTAGTTAGATAACATCACATCTAGTAGGGGAATGACAAGTAAATCACAATCCTCAAAAAATGAAAAAAATAAAAATTAAAAAATTGTGCAGTAATCATGGCACGATCGAGGCATTTTAAAATGTAGTTAGAGCCAGCTTGAAAGTTGAACCAAGTGTGCCAAACACCACTATCCTTGTGATAGTTGATATTGGGATCATAAAAGCCCAATTTATTGCACATGTAGTACCAGGCTTCCCTTTCCCTAGCTATCTAGCAAAAGGGAAAAATGTTTTCTTTGTCAGAGGCCACTTCAACCATATTGAAGTCACTACACATAACCCAAGTAGTTGGAGGCAAGTTGTCATCTAGCCAACCCCAAATCTAGGATCTTTCCACAACATCATTTGAAGAATAAACATTAATGACTTGAAAATAATCATTTTTGATGGAAATCAAGAGCCAAATAATTCTATGCATGGGGTCAGAACCATTTAAAATAATAGCAGAATGGAGACGAGGTGACAAGAGAGTAACTACACCACCTCTACTAGCTTCATGTTGAGAGAAACACATAATTCCATCCCACCAAATGATGCGACATGCAGAAGAGAGCATGAAACTAGAAATCTTAACTTCTTGTAGATAGAGAAAATCTAAATTACCAAGTCTATGACAGGTGTCTCAGACATAGTACTTTTTGGAGAGGTCTATAAGACCTCGGACATTCCATGATAAAAAATTCATGAAAATTCTTCCATATTATCCTCATCTTCAAGAGAGGACTAGCTATTCTGCAAGAAGGAAGAAACGTGGTTGAAATCAAAATGAAAATTTTCTGAACTTATAGTTTTCCATTTCACCTTTGGCATCTTTGCATGTGTAGGAGGACTGCAAGAACACCATGTCACTTATGGTGCAATGGAAGAAGTAGAAAGAGGGGTATAAACCATTGCTAAGGTACAAGTCCTAGTGGCTGCCTTAATCCCCTACAAACTAGAAGGGTCTAAAACCTATTAGACACCTAGAATAGGTGCTGTGGAAATCACTTGCATCCCTACGCTAGCTAGAATTTGCACTCCTTTTGGGATAGAAGGGGACATAGTGACTTCTACATAGGATTATTTAGGGGCCAAGGGATTGAAAGGTCCCTTGCCCTTGCACCCAACAGTAACCCATTCTTTTTTTTCCCTTTAGCTGTTTTGGCAAGAGCTTCTTTAGGTGTGGGCTTAACCCTAGGCATAGCCAAAGGGAAATCCCTGATCTTGTGTTATATGAAATAGCACCTATAATAGGTGTTGGGGAGGTTCAAATAGATCACCTTCTGAGAGAAGGTTTGAGCCCCAATCTAGATTTCCACATAATCCTAAGATCCTTGGAAAGATCAAACTAAATGCAAATGCATCTCTATGGGTGAGCATTGCAAATTTATCAAGCTCCTTTGTGACAACTTTGCCAATGGTTTTGGTAATGAACTCAATGAAAGACCAACATGGCAAGGGTAAACCTGGGAACTAGATCCACATAGGAACCTTAAGCTTTTTCTCGTCAAAGACTATGAAGTCTTGCGACCATTTGTGAAAAACAAATAGAGATGAATGCATGGACCAAGGGACCTTTTTGAAAACCACATCTTCTTGTGATGGGTTAGTGAAGTAAAATTAAAAAAAAACTCTTTGGTAACATTTTACACAGTGTCAAGGTGGAATCCATGAGGAGTCTAGCTCTTGTTAACCCATTCATGGAGCATAGCTTCAGGAGGAGTCCTACCCACAAAATACCCAATTAAGGTATGTTGTTCTAACCAATCACATGCAAGATCAAATTTTTGTAAAGGAAGGATAACATCAGATCACCTAATGAAAAACCTTCGGGATGAACTTGTGAATGCATTTTTTCTATAGAGGTGCCATGGTAATCTGAAGTAGCAGGATGAACACTAGTAACAATTTGGTCACCACTGGATGTGGCCATTATAACCTATCCTAAAAGCTCCCAAAATAAATACAGTGTGACAAGTGGAGACAACAGAAGGAAAGCTCAAATAGAGAGTCGTACGCAAGAAAACTACAAGTTTGCATGAAAGCCTAGTAGAGAAAATTGGCAATCAAATATATTATAATTATTGATGACATCCTCAAAGTAATTATGATGTTAACAAGTACTAGTACTCCAAGATAGGAAATTATTGATGTCATAATCCAAACTAAATGGTTATTGGACAAGGTATTTAGTTTTAGATACCAACGCACTTTTTGGGAAGGTAGTGGAGAAGCTAATAGGTTAGATATAATGGGTAGATTCATGCTATCTATCAAAACATGATTTTAACCCCAATATTTACTATATTAAATATTGTGGATGTTGAAAGGGGCATTTCACCTCACATAAATTATATTACCCCCTAAATAATCATTGTAATGAGAAAGAATATTCATTATACTTGTGCTACAAGTTTTGAGATAAACTTTAGATTTTTCATGGAATTCTATTTTCATCCTCACTCACCATTATTATTTATTATATTTTGAGGTATATTATTGATGGTAAGATTAATCAAGTTGACCGTAAGACCACTAAGAAATTTAAAAATAATTCCATGATTTGGTTTATAATAGAAGTAGGGAATTTTGAATAGTATGTTGAGCGCATGGAATAATTAAAGCCACATTTGTTAATGAAATATATATATTCTTGAAGAAATAGAAAACATGTTATTAGAGGGTTTTGATTCATTTTTTGGTAGAGTGGAGTGTGTGGACAACAAGCTTGATTGTCGAAGGTGAATCTATGTCCTAAACTATAATAACCACTACAAGCATGGTATTAAGAGGTTTCTTGGTCCTGGTGAAAGTATATTCCAATTGTAGAAAGGGTATAACAAAGAGGAGCTTCTAAGAAATTAGAATGATGCTTTGTGTTAGAAATGTTTAGAATAACTGAGAGGAGGGGTGAGTTAGTTATTCAAGGTCAATATGTACAACCTAAATAATTAAACAATAAACACTTCACTATTTTTCTTATCCTATTGTTGCTTGGTCTATACTATAAAAGTTTCATAAACATAACTTACATTTCATAATGAAAATATTATCCATTGTAAAAACGGAAAAAATTCATCATAGTTTTGATACAAGGATTTTATATGGAAATTCAACTTGGGAAAACCACCACCAACATGTCATTTTTTCTTAGGGTAAACTTTAAGAAATGCCCCTCTAGAAAAAGATAAATTATTGGTGAATATTTCATTATTCTAAAAAACCAAATTATTTTTATCAGTGAATCTCTCAATTTTAAATTTTAAATATTATTTACATTCGTAATTATTTTGGAATCATAATTTTTGAGTAGAGAATATTGGCAAATATCAATAATAATAAGAATTTTGCTAATCATCTGGAATATTACTAATCAAAATTGAACATGTTTTATCTCGTAGAAATTATGAGGATAATTACATTATATTTTAAATGAATAGTGAAAACTAAATATTGGCAATATATCCCTAGAGTAACTAATAATTATGATAATTATCGGTGCATTAATTTTAATTTCTTCAATAATATATAATATTTAGGTTAATTAAACCTAATCATGTATTGAATATTGTGTCAAATATTTGAGTTTAATTTTTTTAATAAAATAAATTATTGAGCGATTTTAAATATTTTAGAACTAAAATTAATAAAAATGAAGCGATTTAGGTTGCATTAAATTGTAAATTATTAGCCAAATTACTAGCAAATTTTTTCTTAAATTTACACAATTATGAATATTGACCACTGAAAAACACCCTACTGATTTTCACTCTTTCGAAGTGACCTCTGGTAGGAGCCAACCCTATTAAAGGTTATAAAAAACATTGCTAAATGTGACTTGGTTAAAGGATTTAATCACCCTATTAGGAGTGGCCTTGTAAGAGGACTTTGATCATTCCATTTAGAATATCACCTAGTTAAAGGATTTAAATAGACTGTTAAGTCTTCAAATGACTATTAGGTCAACCTTTGTTAAAAGGATTTCAATAAAAATTATTTACAATGACTAGAAATAAAATAATAGGTTTTGATCTGTGTAATTACAACTCACTTTTGTAGGTTTAGATCTTTGATTGGTTCTTATGTTGGATTACTATTAAACCTTCCACTAACATCTCTGAATTTGATTTTCTTTGACACCCTTCAAGAGATAAGTCCACTCATTTTATCAACATTTAAGGACTTTTTCTCTAATGTACTAATCAATAACAAGATCATATATGCAATCTTTCTTTGTTAGCTTCCCATTCACTCACACTCATGCAGTTATGATCAACCTTTCTCTATATGCCTCTTTTCACATAAAAGCTTTGCACATACACATAATTGCACTCGTCCCCTGGCACCAATTTTTTTTTCTCACTGGTTGCACTTCTTTTCTTTCTTTATTGATTTTACCTACTTGCTTAGGGTTGTGTTGTTTTCCATCAAATCTAATATAGTAGCTTTAGATTCATCAAATATACTACCCTCTGATAGTTCTTTCACTTTTTCTTCTTGATATTGAGTTTCATTTAGGTAATGTGCTAGTTCCTTCAAATAGAAAATTTGTGCTTTACCATTTGCTACATCCACCATAGATCTTAGGATTTACGATTAGATTCAACTCGATTCACTATATTTATCCATCTTCTTGATTGTCTTCTAAAAACTTCTCTAGAATTTGTCTATTAGGTCTTTACCTAATCCTTTCCTTGAATTTAATGATCAAACTCATCAATCTTATCTTCAATGTGGTTTACACCTTCCAAAAAATTAACTAAGTTGGCTTGATCTCAAAAATTCCTTGAATTCATTCTTATACTATCACTAGATAATCTCTAAATTCTAGCACTCAGTCATCACTAAAATGCTCGGTCACTGTAAAGATTTCTAGCTCAGCATCAACTATCTTGCCCATTTAATGCTAATGCTTGGTCAACACTAAATTTTCTTGGCACTAACTATAGCTCAATTTACACTATCATTACTTGACTCTTACTATATTTTATACTTCTACTTGGCTTTGCTTAATTTTCTTGACATAAACAAACACTTTTCTTTATCAAAGTTTATCTAATCAAATTTTCGTTGTAACTTCCTTTTCATAAATCAACCTTTTGTCTATGTGCTATTGTTATGAACCACTTCTCAAATATGTCTTATCAATAGATTTGACATCAATGACAAAACAACAATTGTTCCAAATATATGTTTCCAACAATCTGCCTCTTTGGCATTGATGGAAGCATCTCAAACATCTTAATACTAATTGTAGCTTAGTTACCATAAAATTCAAAAGATTTTGTTATTGAAAGTTTGATTCTTCTTTTCTAAGTTTCTCTGGTTGAAATTTCTCTTGGACTACTTACTCCCTCATTTTGTAATCTCTCCTTCTATAAATTGTCTAAATTTTTCTCTGTTAAATTTCTCCCTCTTACATAATCTCTCCCTCTTTCAAAATAATGTCTTAGCTTAAAGTTTTCATACATCTGAATTATGTAGATTTAACATGTTTGGTTGATATTTGTCATCTATCTATGAGTGATCTGTTATGATGTACTAAATTATCTACCTTAGGCACTTCCCAAAGTAGAGTTATATTGCATCATTATGTAGGATATTCTAATTAGTATATGTGATGCAATGCATCTTTTCTTAGTAGTAGCTTTGATTAGAGGACTCACCCCTAGTTTACCTCTAAGATATTCATGAGCATCTTTAGGTAAGGGTTTTGTGAATATGGCAACAATCTATTCCTTGGTATTCACATATTCTAGCTTCACTTCTTTGTCTTGAACTGATTCCCTCAAGTAGTCATACTTGATGGAAATGTGCTTTATATTAATGTGCATCACTAGATTCTTTGAAATGTTGATAGCACTTGTGTTATCACAATAGATAACCACTAGATCTATGATTTCTTCTTTCATACCTTTTAGTAATTGTTTGATCGACATAATATTTGAATAGTTCATTGTAGCTACCACATACTTGGCTTCAGTTGTAGATTGGAAAATACAAAATTTTACTTCTTGCTTGTCCAAGATAGCTATCTCTTTCCTAGAAAGAATGCACCTCCACTAGTGCCTTTTCTATCATCAATATTTCTTGCCCAATCTAATTCAATAAACACCCTTAGTTCAAAATTATCATTTCTTTTGTAATACAATCGATAGTCTTATGTACCTTTTAGATATCACTTTATCCTTTTCACTACCATCATGTGATCCTCTTTAGGATTTTTTGAAAATCTAGCACCTATCCCAATTTCCAAAGCAGTATCTAGCCTACTGTGTACAATATATTGTAATTTTCCAATCATGGATCTATATATGGTCTAGTTCACATCAATTGAATCATCGATCCTAGATAGATTATGTCTATTAGACATAGGTGTACTCACTGGCCAAAAATCTTCCATGCCAAAAGTCTTTAGTATCTCTTTGATATATTTGGATTGTGTAATGAAAATGCCAAACTTTATTTGACACACTTGTAGTCCAATAAAGAATTTGATTTCACCAAACATGGACATTTCAAATTCCTTCTTTATTTTATCAGCAACTTATTTTCATAAAGATTATCTTCCTCTAAATATAATATCATCTACAAATATTTCAGATAACAATACTTTATTGTTCTTACCATTCTTCAAATATAGGTTACTATTATCATTTGTCCTTTCAAAACCAATCTTCACCAAATAGTTGTGTAATCTTTCATACCATACTCTTGGGGCTTACTTTAGTCCATAGAGGGATTTCTTTAGTTTATATACTATGTTCTTCTTGTTTGGATCTACAAATCCTTCAGGTTGTTCAATGTATACTTCTTCCTCTATTATACCATTTAAAAATATAGATCTTTGACATCCATTTGATATAGCTTGAAATTTTTGTAGGTTGAGTATGCAAGTAAATTTTTGACCCCTTTAATTCTTTCCACTAGAGAAAAGGTTTCTCCATAATCAACTCCTTCTTAACCCTAACCCTTGCTATCAGTATTTCCTTGTTTCTTGTTACTTCTCTATTCTCATTGAGCTTGTTCCTAAAAACCCATTTTGTAATGTCCAAGTATTGTTCTTCTCAATTTGGTCAATTTCTTTGTTCATTGCCTTGATCCAATCTTCATTTTCTCAAGTATGCTTTATTGATTTGGGGTCAAACTCACAAAGTAAGCATGTATTATCTTTGAGTCTTCTTCATGTCATAACACTTGATTTAGCATCACCAATGATTTGTTCAAGTTTATGATGTCTTCTCACATATTTTTCTAGCATGGGTAGTTTCCTTCTATGATCTTCTATAGGTTCATCTTGAAAATTAATCTCAAGTTCATTTTCTCTTCCTTGCTTTGGTTCTAGTTTAGGTTTTGCATGCTTGACATTTTCTATCTAATGGTCAATATTTCTTATCTGAGGCTCAGCATCTTTAGTCTATTGCTCAACACCCACTCTCTACTACTCAATAATTTGTATTCGTATTCCATCATTTTATGTCTAATCAAAACTTGCAACTTGACTTGTCTATTCACTTGGAGTGTTGGGAGAATCATCATTCACATAGATGAATGTAGTGTAGCATTTAGGTTCTTCATGACATTAAGTGTTACCCCTTTCTACAAACTCATCAACTCTCACATTTGCATGTTCCACAACTTTATTACTGTTATAATTTAAACACTTATAAGCTTTTCTTTTAGTATAATAACCTAGAAATATGCCTTCATCACTTTTTGCATCAAGCTTTCCATTTTTGTTACCTTTCAGTCCATAACATCTACTACCAAACATTTTGTAATACTTAACATTAGGAGCATAACCATACAATATTTCAAAAGGTGTAGCATTTGTACCTTTCTTGACTTGTACTCTATTTAGGGTATAAACAACAGTATTAACTACTTCTCTCCAATATTTATGTGATACATTTTTCTCCATAACTAATGTTCTTGCATAGTCCATTATTGTTGTGTTTCTCCTTTTAGCTATTCTATTATAAGGAGGGTCCTTGGTGCTAACATCTATCTTTTGATTCCTCTGTCATTGCAAGATGTATTGAACTCATGTGAAATGATCTCACCATCTCCATCAGATCTCAAACACTTCAAACTCTTCCCTTTTTCTTTTTCAACTCTGGCTAAATACCACTTAAATAACTAAAATGCATCAGATTTAGCTTTAACAAACATCACAATCATCTTTCTTCAATATTCATCCATAAAAAGAATGAAAATTTGATCTTCATTGTAACTTTGAAAACCAATGGTTCCACATAGATCAATATGAACCAATTCCAAAATATCATTGGCACTATGTGTCTTGCTCTTAAAACTAGACTTTGTCATCTTTCCCAAATGACATTGTTTACACATAGTATTATTAAGCTTCTTTAGTTTAGGAAACCCTCTTACTTTCTTCATCTTATTGATATTCACCAAATTTTTAAAGTTCGCAGAACATAATATTTTGTGCCATAATCAAACATCTTCTTGTTGTGTAAACAAACATTTCTCATTTGATAGGTCTAGATAGAATAAGTTACCTCTTGTCTGCTCACTAGTTCCAATTATCTTACCATCACCATCATGTACCTTGTCCTTTCTATTTTGACATTCAACTCTATAACCTAATTTGTTCATCTTTGAAACACTCAAAAAATTGTAGTTAAGTCCTTCAACCCAATAAACACTGTCACATGTTATCTTGTCAATTAGTTGAATAGTACCTTTACCTTTTATAACACATTGGATATCATTACCAAATTTAATGTGTCCACCATTTTATGGACCAATATCTTCAAATTTATCTTTATCACCATTCAAATTATTGGAACATCCACTTTCCATTATCTATCTATAACTTTTGTTCACATAAGAAATTGATGTAGTTTTCTCATATTCATAAAAAATAAATCATAACGACATAGAAAACCTCATCATCACTAATCTCAAATTCATTATCAATCTTTTCTATAAAATGATAACAATATTTCTTACCTTTTTCATCCTTTCTTCTCTTGTATTCTTTCTCATCTCTTCTTCCTTTGTACTTGTTTTCCATCCTTTCATCCATATCATTTAGGTTAGGACATCTAGCAGTAATATGACCAAATTTGCTACATGAAAAGAAAATGATAGGTAATTCACCTTTTTATTTACCTCTTCCTCTTCCAAAACTTTTTTAAATGAGGGTTTCAAGTTCATTAATCTCATCATTATCTAATTATCACTTTCACTCTTCACATGGTTTCCTTTATTCTTGCTAAGAACTAGTTGTGACTTGAAAAAAGATTCAATAGTAGCAAGTGTATAGTTATTAAAAGTAGACATCTTAAAAGCACTCTACCAATTACAACTTTTAAGGCCAAATTGTTACCTAGTGTATATCTCAATTTTTGGATTGCAGAAACTCTAATGGCATAAATAGGGAGTAGAGTCCTTAATACCTTACTTATCACTATTTCATCTTTGATTTCACCATTTGTAACTCAAATAACATTAATAAACTCTTTAACTCTTGTGTAGTATTGTACTACACTCTCATCTTCCATCATTCTCTTGGCATCAAATTTACTTCTCACACTTTTTGATTTTTCTTTTACAAAATTGCCATCACTTCCATATATGGTCTTCAATCTATCCCATCATTGTCACAATCTCTTAGGTCATCAAACTTGGCATGGTTTATAACTAAGGTAATCTCCAACATCACTTGGTTGTGTTCTAGCTTATGTTTCAATTGTTCAACAGTTAGAGAAGTAGTTGTTACCTTTACATATTCATTGTCTAGAAAATCGAAAACAACATCACTAATATTGGATATGTTCAACTTCATCAAGGTCTTCTATGCAGGAAAATTCTCTTTGTTCATCTTGGGTACATCTCTCTTATTAGTCATTAACCTTAGCTTTAAGTATCTTCAACATTTTATATTTAAATACTGAGCTCTTATACCAATTGTTAGAAATGCATAGAATAATTGGGGGAGATTGAATTAGTTACTCAAGGTGTCATATGTACCACTTGAACAAATAAACAATAATCACTTCACTATTCTGCTTATCTTATTGTTGCTCGATCTATACTATAAAACTATCATAAACATAACTTGCATTCCATAATGAAAATATTATTAAATGTAAACACATAAAGCATTCATCACAATTTTGACACTAGGATTTTATGTGGAAACCTAATTTCAAAAAACCTACCAACAACATGTCACTCTTTTGAAGTGAGCCATGTTAGGAGACAACCCCATCAAAGGTAATAAAACACACTGTTAAATGTGACTTGGTTAGAGGATTTAATCACCCTATTAGGAGTAGCCTTGTAAGAGGACTTTGATCATTCCATTTAGAATGTCACCTAGTTAAAGAATTTACATAGACTTTTAAGTCTTCAAATGACTATTAGGTCAACCTCTGTTAAAAGGATTTCAATACAAATTGTTTACAATGACTAGAAAGAAAATAGTAGATTTTGATCTATGTAATTACAACTCACTTTTTTAGGTTCAGATCCTTGTTTGGTCCTTATAGTGGTTACTAATAAGCCTTCCACTGACATCTCTGATCATGATTTTCTTGGACACCCTTGAAGCAACCAATCCACTCTTCTCATCAACACTTCAGCCTTCTTCTCTAATATACTTATGAATAAAAAAAACATATTTGGAAGCTTTCTCTATTACTTTTGCATTTACTCACACTCGCATGTTTTTTATCAACCTTGCCCTATATGCCTCTCTTTACATATAAGCTTTGCACATACACATATTTGCACTCATCCCCTAGCACTGATTGTTTGGCTCTATATCTTTTTAATTAGACAATTTGTTCTTTACCATTTTCTACATCCATCATATATCTTAGGGTTTACGACCAAATTCAACTCTGTTCACTTTATATGTCACCTTCTTGATCTTCTTCTAGAAACTTCTCTAGAATTCATCTATTAGGTATTTACCAAATCCTTGTCTTGAATCTAATGATCCAACTCATCAATCTTATCTTCAACATGGCTTACATCTTCCAATAAATCAACTAAGTCAACTTGATCTCATAATTTCCTTGTATTCATTCTTATACTATCACTCGACAATCTTTGAATTGTAGCACTTGATCATCACTAAAATACTCAGTTGTTGTAAAGTTTTCTATCTCAATATCAACTTTCTTTCTTAGTCAATGTTGATGCTCAATCAACACTAGATTTTCTAGGCACTAACTATAGCTCAAGTGACACTATTGTCACTTGGCTCCAATTATATTTTATACTTCTGCTCAGATTTTCTTAGTTTTCTTGATATAAACAATCACTTTTCTTTATCAAAGTCTATCCAATCAAATTTCCATTGTAACTTCCTTTTCGTAACTCAACCTTTCCTTTTGGTGCTATTGTTATGAGAAACTTCTCAAATTCTCTTCATCAATCAAATCGATATGACACTTAGATTAGGTAGCAATATGTCTCATCAATTGATTTGACATGAATGATAAAACAACAATTTTTCCATTTGTAAGTTTCCAATAGTTTTGATGGTCTAATGATAAATTTAATCACCCTTGAGGGAAGGTTCACTTGGCTATATTCTCACATTTTCTTTATTTTAATTAATTTATAGTGTATTAATTTTAATTTTCCTCTTAAATAATTTTTCATTCATATCTCAATCCAAGTCAAAACTGAACATTAATGGGGTTCTCTCCTACCTTAAAGGATTATTCAATACCTTCACAATATGCATATTATAGTGACCACTTAGGGTATCTCTAGTAGTAATCTAATAGAGGATATTGATTAGATCCTAAGAATACTCTTGTCTAGACACTTATAAATATATCCCCACATGGTTGGTTAACTAGCATTAAACCCCATGGGTAAAAGCACAAACCTATGTCACCCTTTTGTAAAGAAAAAGGATAAAAAAAGTATAATTGTTCAACTTCAATAACATAAAATTGGTATTATTATTTTGAATTTGAAAATGAAGTAAAGTAATGAAATGTGTAGAAATGAATGAAGTTTAGGATTGTATTTTTTAATAATTATTTGGAATAAGAATTGATATATTTTCCTAATTTTTAGAGATAAATTTTTAGCTCCTAAAAAAAACTAAAAATTAGGGCTCTAGTTCCCACCACAAAAATAGATGGAAATAAACTTATTTCCCTTTGAACTCAGACTATGTTATAGATAATATATATAACTAGAACATTCAAAAATAAAAATTAGCTTTAGACCTATATTTTCTCTTTTGTAATCATTCAAATTTTAAGTCACCTAAAATTGATAGTTTTCATCTCCCACCATATTTTTCAAAACAAATCTATTTTAACTAGGAGAAAAATTATACATTCTAAAAGAGGACTCTCTCTTCTAGAACATCATATTATTTTAAAAAAAATTTGATATGATTTATTTTTTTCTTTTTCAAAATTGACATATTTTCAAGTGTTCAAATACGTTCTTGTAGAATTTTATTTTTTTTAATTTTTTTGATCAGTAAATGGCCGAATCCTTTGATTATATTAATTAAATGAAAAAATACAAAGGAGCATCTCTGTTCAAATGGGCACTGGTAGGAAAGAATGAAGAAGAAAACCTCCAATCTTGCCCAAGATCTAATTCCTTTATTATTACAAAATAAAAAGGGCAAACCCCTATTTAAAAATCAAAATTTATTACAAAATAGCCAACATCAGTCATATTCTACCTATGATCTATCCTATCTAAACCACTTCTAATGAATTCCTAATCCAAAAGAACCTCTCTAGCCATAGTATTAGATCAATGGGCATCACTACTTTCCTGAATTATCTGTATCACACATGCCTTATTGATTTTCTTAATAAAAAGATTACTAAGAGGATATAGTTAGTATTCTTACTATGAAAACTAAAGAAAAAAATTGACCTCCTTGGTAGATAATACAAAGCTTTACAACCCAATTAAACTAAGAAATCATTCATGCTAGATTAAAACTTGACAAAATTTAGAAAACATTAGTCCTATCATTGATGAGTTTGAGAAAGATTAAAACATTCTGAGGAAAAGTTTAATTTAACTATGGAGACCATAGAGCAGATAAAGTAGGGCATTATCAAGTAGAATGTCTTGGTCGAAGCCCAATGAACACAGATTTTATTGGAAAACATTTAAAACTCCCTAAAGAAACAAATATAGAACTAGTCTTAATCTAGGAAGAACTTATCCAAAAAATTGATAAATTAGTATAATCATTATCCTAACTGCAACCTCAAACAACACTTTCCCATCTAGCGGTGTTATAGCCTTCTTTAATGGTAGGAGAGAAATAAATAGAACTACTACTCCATCTATAATACTGAGATCAGTTATACTTAAATTAACAAAAAATAATGAAACTTCAGAGATTTTGATTCATTTGGTAATTACTTGAAGCTAATCACATTACCATCATTATACTAAAAGAAACAAACATCTTACCTTTTTTAATACAGAAGGAAACAATAGAACTTCACTATCAACAGAGTTTGAGAGGGAATAAAATTGAGAGACCATGATCTTGAATTTTTTAAGTAATATTACCTATCTCTAATAACCAAGTAGGTATAACCATTAGCCCCCTCATTCGCTAATAGGTTAGCCTTCTTTTTTCCTTCCCGAAAGATGTGTTGAATCTTAGAGTCTTCAAACCTATCTAGAATATTAAGAACCTCTTCTATTTTTGAGTTCAAAACCCAGTTGGGCATAGCTATCCTTATTAGGACATTTAATATGATTCGTGAGTATCCTTCAATAATAATATTAAATAGTTTTAGTTCTTGGCAGAGTTGGAGCCCTTCTCGCAAAGCTTCCCAATCAGCTAAATTATTTGTAGTAGGATTAATAGATTTGGCCCTTTTAGCTATCCACTCCCCTGAATCATTACTAATAATCTATCTAATAACTGTTGAACCTAGGTTACCTTTGGATGCACCATCACAATTTAATTTGGATCATCCATTAGGAGAGGCAGTCGATCTGTACTTTTCCATAGCTTCCTTGTTCTTCTTTTAATAAATGAGCAGGAGGTTAATTAGATTAGTCACAATTCTTCTTAATGAAGCCATTCGAGCATGAGAATGATCCTTCTTCTATCTAGTAGTTTTTGAGATATGAGTTTAGTCTCTCTACTATGATTGCTTCTATCTTCTTAATAATCTCTTCTGGTTGCATTACCTGGTCCCTAAATAATCTTCTATTTCTCTCTTTCCATACCTCCCATATGAGGATAGATGGTAAAATGTTCCAAATGTTACTATAAACACCACTACAGATATTAGTAGGCCATCCTTTAAGAAGATCCACTAGAAAATTTTGCAAAGGGGCAAACCATCCCAACATATTTCTAAGCCAATCCCAACAATGTTTGGTGTAAGGGCAACTAAATAAGACATGGTTTGTATCTTCACTATTTTGTCTACATAACACAAAATTAGAGGGTCCTTCATACCAGTTTATAGAATCTATCTACCATGAGGATTCTATTTTGATATCCTAACCATAAGAAGAACCCAACCTTTGGTAGAGAGGATAGGTCCCAACATAGATTGAGTGGAAGATCCACTTCATCCCAGTTTTGAAAGTTACTAACAATTTTATATCCATTTTTCACACTATACTTTCCATCTTTAGATGCTGCCTAGATTAGTTTATCATTCCTCTCTACTTGTTTGGTTTTTCTACTTTTCATGATCTTTTCATATTTCTCTTTTACTGAGGCTTCCAGACCTATACTATCCAAAGATTTCCACACCTATCTAGAAGTACCATTTGTTAAGATCTTGGCTTTATAATTACTGACATTGCAACCCCATAAGGAGGTTGGCTTCTCTTTGAGCTCTTTAGGAATATACAAGCTATCTATGGGAGGAAGTCCATCCCATGAGTCCTCCTAGAAAAAGGCTCTGTCCCCTTTACTAGTATCCC
The DNA here is from genome assembly GCA_028749045.1 of Cupressus sempervirens. Lineage (NCBI taxonomy): Eukaryota > Viridiplantae > Streptophyta > Pinopsida > Cupressales > Cupressaceae > Cupressus > Cupressus sempervirens. The sequence goes on from CM053787.1 coordinate 738,891,682, forward strand.
ACATGAGATATTTACTAATGAGAGGTCTAAATTCCTGCTCTTTGATCCTTTAGCGAGAGATTTCATCCTAAAAATAGAAAAGGGGTCCATCGCATTAAGATACTTATAGTATATAATTTTAGCCCATTTTCTATTACTTTTCATGAAGAGACACCATATTAGTTTGGCCCCAAATGCTTCATTCTACCAAAGTATGTTTTTGATACACAGACCTCCAGATTCCTTTGGTTTACAAATATTATCCCACTTTATAAGTGCAAGATTATTAGAGTCCTCACTTTTATTCTAGAGAAAGCTTCTAAGAATTGTTTCTAGCTTCATGTTGATATTCTTAGGTAGTCGAAGGTAGGATAAAGGATAACTAGGGATGCTAGACAGGATAGATTTAATCTTGGTAATTTCACCCGACTTAGTGAGCCATTTATCCTTCCACCCACCTATCTTAGACTCTAATTTGACCAAAATGTTTTGCCATACCTTGCTGGATTTTCTTTCTTTTTCTAGATTGATTCCCAAATACTTACAAGGAAATTCACCCTTCTTGAAGCCCATGATGTGACAGATCTATTTTTCTACTATTGGTTTTGTATTAACAAAGAAAATTTCAAATTTTCTTGCATTTACTTTTTGACCCGAGGTTGTCATATATAATTGAAGGATAGACCTGATGTTCAAAGCCTCCTTTGGAGTGCTTTCACTTGGTAGAATAGTGTCATATGAAAATTGTTGATGAGTAATATTAGGAATCTCATCTATTATAAATATTCCCTGAATATCCCCTTTATTGTAGGCATTGGTGATTACTCTCCCAAAGGCTTCTACCATAATGATAAATAGGAATGCAGAGAGGGGGTCTTCTTGTCTTATCCCTCTAGAGGCTTCGAAGAAGCCCTCTAGGGTGTCATTTACAAGGACAGAGAACTTAGTGGTTGAGATACATTGATAAATAAAATTAATCCATTGGTGGGAAAAACCAAAAGCTTCAAGGGTTTTACATAGGAATCTCCAATACACCATGTCGTATGCCTTTTGGATGTCTAACTTCATAAACATGCGTGCCCTTTCATTCTTGTATATTGAATTGATTCTTTCTTGTATAATAAGAATACCATCTAGAATCGACTTGCCTAGAACAAACCCAGTTTGTTATTTAATAATAATTTTTGAAAGAAATTGTTTAAGTCTATTTGCTAAAATTTTAGCTAGTATTTTATATATAGTATTACATAAGGCAATTGGTCTCAAATCTCCTAGGATTTTGGGGTCCTACTTGTTGGAAAGTACCATAAGAAAGGTGTGGCTCATCTCAAATAACAACAAGCCATCATTTCTAGAGGCTTCAATAGCTTTCCAGAGGTCTTCACCCAAGATATACCGACATTTATGATAGAAAAATGTATAGAAACCATCAAGACCTAATAATTTGTCAGGGTTTATATCAAATACTACCAATCTAACTTATTTTAAGGTGATAGGTTTGTTTAAAATTTTATTTTCCTTAGAAGATAACATGTTAGGAATGCCTCCAACAAGCCATCATTTCTAGAGGCTTCAATAGCTTTCCAGAGGTCTTCACCCAAGATATACCGACATTTCTGATAGAAGAATGTCTAGAAACCATTAGGACCTAATAATTTGTCAGGGTTTATATCAAATACTACCAATCTAACTTATTTCAAGGTGATAGGTTTGTTTAAAATTTTATTATCCTTAGAAGATAACAAGTTAGGAATGCCTTCCAAAAATTTTGATTGGGTTGTTATGTTGGAAGAATCATAATTGTTTAATATATTCTTGAAATGACTAAGAAGGATTTTTGATATTTTGGCCAAATCCTCAAAAGTATTACCCATATGATCTTTAATTTTAACTATTTTACTTTTAGCTCTATTAAGGGGAGTGGATTTATGGATGAATTTAGTGTTTCAATCACCTTCATCTAGCCATTTTTCTCTTGAATTTTGTCTCCATAAAACTTCCTCCTTAGCTAATATGTTTTCTTGTTTGGCGAGTAATTCTTTTTCCAATAGATAACTATCATTGTTCATATCTTTCTTGATTACTTTAATATTTCCTCAATTTCTAGTTTTTATTTAAACATATTATTAAAATGATCTTTTTTCCATTTAAGAATGTATACTTTTAGCATTTTCATTTTAGAGACAAAGATATACATTTTAGACCCTTTAAAGATGCCTAAATTCCACCAAGCTTTAATGAGTTCTAGAAAGTTTGAGTCTAAAATCTACACTTTTTCACACTTGAATGTGTTTCTAGCTAGTTTGGAAGGTTTTGAAAGAAAAAGTCTAACTAGAAAGTGATCAGATCCAGCTATTGGCAGGATTGAGCATTGGATGTTAGCATTCATTTAACTTAATTCACTTTGACGAGAAACCTATCTAGCTTCTCTACAATATACATAAAGTCCTTCCTTCTATTATTCCATTTATAATTTATATTATTGAGTAGGATATCAATCAGATTATTGGTATCCCACCAATGTTTGAAGTATTTAGAAGCTTGAGAGGCTCTTTGATTACCTACTAATTTCTCATTGATTTTTAATATAGTATTAAAGTCTCCTCTAGAAGGATTAGATCATTCTTGTGATTATTAGTACACAAGGTGAGTTCTTTCCATAAGCATTTCTTGTATATATTACAAGTTGGACCATATATATTCACTAGAATAAATTGAAGGTTAGATTTGGTACTTCTGACACTATAGCCTAACCAATTTATGTTGGAGTTTAAGATTTCTAAAGGGACTTTCTTGGGGTTCCATTTGAATCCTGAACCTCCATAAGCCCCTCTAGATTCATGGAAGATAGTATTCTAGCTACCTAGTTTCTTTTCTAACTTAGTACCCTCTTCCTTTTATTAACACAGTTTCCTATATTAGAATAATTTCATATTTGAATGATTTTCAATTTTGTTTTAGTAATCTTTTCTTGCTAGGGGCATTTAAGCCCTTAGCTTGTAGATTTTTTTAAATGAAATATCTTATATCTAATTAAAACATTATAAACTCTATATGAGAATATTCTTGACTCTAAGCTCTATAAAATGGTGTTTATATGTTATTAAACAAATATAATAAAAAATAGTAAAAGTTATTGAAATGCCACTTTTCTAAAATAATTGTATTTCTTTAGTACTTGGATAGAAACTAGGATAAAACATGTATTTAATAGACATTTCCAATTGGAAAAATGTGAGACCATATATAATTTAGCTAGAATAAATTTATAAAATATAAAAACAAGCTACTTTTTATTGAGAATCCCAAAGAGAAAATAATTGACTTGTCATAAGATTACTCATTCTTGATACCAATGGAGCTATATTGTACCATAGAAAATACTATTGTTAAATCCCCTAGTCTATCATATAACCCCTCTTCCCCTATTTTTATCCCCTTTGGTGATCATGTCATCTCTTAGAGTATTTCTACTTTTTCCTATTTTAAGCTCAACCCTTCCATTGAGTATGTGGATTTAGGTCAAATTGGGAACAAGCTAGATGGGATACATAACCTCTATAGAGGACAATTTGATATTTATACTAAATAGCTCATTCCACAACTATACACTACGATGATCAAGATCAATAGGATTGAAGCTATTTAATGGGTAAAAATTTAAGGGACTGGAACCTTAGTATGGTGGATGATGTAAAGAAACTTGCAATAAAGAATATAACCATTTCCACATAACCCATAATAGCTCTAAAATAAATATGTAATTAAAATCCACATGCAAGAGAATAGACAACATACCCACACAAAAATGTGACACAAGATATACCTTGGGAAACCCTCATTGAGGGAAAAACCCAACCTCCAAAAGCATCCATCACCATGTATTATTTGGAAAAAATACCATTGCAATACAACCATGGAAGCCTTCAAAGCCATAGAAACCATGAAGCAATCTATGTGAACAAGCATGAACCCACACATCCCATGCCATGCTTTCAACCTTCACAAATGCTCTTTTGGCTAACCTATCAAGCCTTGTCTTGCTCAAGTCTTTCCCTTTTTTTGTCTTCTTCTTTTTCTCTCACACACCAAAAACTACCCTTATGGCTACTTATATAGTAGCAAGTCCCATAAAAGCACTAAGTGATATTATATAAACCATGTGCTACCTAACCTGTTTACCCCACCTTTAATATTGGAAATTTAATTCTTTGTCTCAATATTAAATAATTACATGAAATGTTATCACAATGTTAGAATACAACTCATCAAGTATATCCTATAGGAATCTTTAGCACATCCATCTAGGTGCAAAATTACATAATAAAATATAACAATATTATTCAATGTGTACAACACCTATTATCTCAACAATCTCCCACTTGTTGCATACATTGCATAGAGTCAATCTGTAGCCACATAAATGAACAAGGGAACAATCCCTCCCAGCACATCCACCATTATGGATCAAAGTACACCATGTGCTCCATCCTAGTACCTGCAAAAAAATCAAAGTATCTAGCATCTCAAACACGAATGAAGTCACCTTCTATTATGTCACTACCACTGAACATACATAGAAGCCATTCAAAGAGAAAGCCACCCAACCTGTCATATTAGAAGATCATAAAATCATGTACCAACATAAATGCTAAGAATGAAAAACCTAATACAAAGGTAATCACATGTATCTATAGTTGTTAAAATATCCATAGTTAAAATATAACCCACATCAAAGTTTGAACCCATCCAACTATTCATGCCTCCAAAGATATATCAAGTGAATCTCACATCATCAACATATCCAATCTATAACCTATAACCACAAGCCTCAAGAAAAATATATGCCACATATATACCAAGAAGCTCCCACTACAAAAGATAATGTCAAATATATAACCAATCCACTCACAACATCTCAAATAAGTGAATTCATGTAGTCTCAAGGACAAGTACAATACATAAACCAATAACCTACAAGAACAACTCTCATAAAAAGTCTCCAACACTCTCCTGAGTTCTCCATAGCCAATAGAGGAAAGATATAACGGAATAACCATGTCATCTCTCACATGACCCACATGAGCACAAACTAGTGATCACAATCTCTAACCAATCTCAAATCCAATGTAAGTGAAACCAAACATCCAAGAAGATAACCAAGACCAAAGAAAAATGATGCAAATCATAACTTGTATCATGTCCTTCTACACACACCTCTAGATGTAAACTATGCAAGTATGATCTCCTCCATAAAATCCCAACAAGAAGCCTCAACAACGCCCAAACCTTACCATATAAAATCATGGAGGTAAGCCTCTCACAAGAAGATCAAACTCATAAACCATTCCAAAACCAAGGAATATGCTCAATATAAAACCATCTTCCAAACTCAACCACCATAACAACATCTACAAATGGAGATAACCAGTGTTAAATCATCTCTCAAATGAACCCTCCAAAACTAACTCATGTACCATAGATCAAGATCCATATCCATGAAAGACAAGCATAAGCACTTGAGAAAAATTATGGGCTATACCTCTCAAGTAGCAAATCGCTGAGTAGATCAAGAGTGGGGAATAAGAATGCTCATCAAGATATCCAAGTGTCCAATGAAGAATCATCTACGAAAAATATACTCTCAAGTATACATTAGGTGACTACCCCTTCGACTTCTTGTTGAAACCATCAATTGTCCCAACAAATACTTCTCTAATCCAAGAGAAATCAGCATCACCATAGTCTCTAAGTATCCATGAGCACCTATAACCAATCAATCTATTCCAACTCCGAATGCAACATAGCAATATCATGAAGTATCTAGCTTATGATTAATGTACTCAATACCAAGAAAATAAACCAAGATCAAAATCAAAGTTCCAACCATGGCCTTGAAAATATAAACAAGAAAACATGATCTAACCATCTCAATCAAAGAGATAACTTTCTCCATATGAACATACTATAACATGACAAAAATCTAAACGTGTATCAAGAGTATACTATGACATAAAAATGAAACCATCTTCACACCAAGGATAACATGCCAAATGAAAAAATAAACCACACCTTTACCAAGAACCCTGTGAGTCCTCAAAATGAAACCATCTCCACACACCATGAAGAAAAAACTATCTCCACACACCATGAAGATAACCAAGTGCACCATGCAAAAATCAAAGATGCTTCTGTAGCAACAGGATCTAACACAAACCTCCAACATCTACAAACACTCAATAAATATATCAATGACAAAAAAATCCCACTCAATTATGGTACCAAGTCACCTATGACATCATAAAACCCATCTCCTACATGAATATCCTCTAAGTCTAAACTCACACAACCAAAGTGTCAATACAAAGTGAAAAAAAGATCTCCAAACCCAAGAAGATACAAACCAAACTAGGAATTAATCCTCCATTATCACCTCATCACTGTCACAAGCTCCAACTAGATCATGTATCTAGGCTATCCATGAAATCATAATAAAAAACCATCATCTAACCATCAAAGAACACAAAGTGCACATCATGAGCTCCACAAGAGAGATCAAATAACCATGATACTGAACCAAAAGGATATACCACCATAACTAAATCAAGAATCCAAACCAATGAACATCAAAGATGTACTAGTATAGCCAATCACGTATACAACACTACAACTTGTAGAGCCAACAAGTCATCATACATATCCAAAAAAAAAAATTGATAACCATATCATCATGAGACCAATTCGAAATATGAACTAAGTATACAATGACATCAAATCCAAATCCCCAAAATAATGTCAAATCTCCAAAATATACAATGTCATAAACTCACAATGTTACCATAGTCAATATATATCATACATTGTTCATATCAATATATCACCAAATAAACCATGCCAAACTTACACCAAATTTGAACCAGTGTGTAGAGCTCTCCAAGAGCTTTTCATTGACTACTCGAAGTCTAAAATATGACTTTGTATAACCAAGTTATGCCCTAGTTTGTGCTCACAATAAATGACATCTAACTTTCAGGCTCTTAAAACCTAACAAAATGTCAAAATCATAGAACCAAACATACAACAAGTTGTAATTTGAATTAACTTTCTAACACCTATAAGATGTCTAAAATCCAATATCCTAAGAGAAATTTATTGTCATTTTACTAAGATAGTATTTTTACAATTTTTGCTATGATTTTTTTGTAATGAAAACTTTCGATAGGATTAAATTTGACAGCCATCATGGGTGGAAACTAAAAAACTATTCATTTTCTCTAAACATGGCCAAACTAGGGCATGTTATATATCAAAAATTATGAAAATGTCAACCAGGATCTAATGGTCAGGTCTATTTTTACCCAGGAGGTCATTTTTGCAAGCTACCCCCTAAAACCCTCATTTAAATGAAACATCCAAAAAATCCTTTTGTCCAACAGATTCACATGCCCAAAATCTACCAACATCCCATCATAATAGCAAACTCAAAACCCTCAGATCTACAATAAACAACTCATATATCTTCCCCTTTCTTTTATCCTCTCATGCATTTCCATGGATTCAATCTAGGGTTACAATAATAAAACCATAGCTTTGATACCATTTCTAAGGAAACTTGCAATAAAGAATATAACCATTTCCATATAACCCATAATAGATCTGATATAAATATTTAATTGAAATCCACATGCAAGAGAATAGAAAACATACCCGCAATAAATTGTGACACAAGATATACCCTGGGAAACCTTCATTGTCGGAAAAACCCAGCCTCCAAAAGTGATGGGGACATGACCCAAGCACAGATTGGACACAACAGGAAAAGGGAAATTGTATTAACTATGAAAATAAGCTAGCACATTCAGTACAGAGAAAATAGACTTCAAAACATGCCCTAAGGAGTTACAATAGCATAAATCCGGAGATAATTTCTCCTTTAAGTACCTCCTCCCAAACTCCACTCCGAACTGCCTTTTACAATGCGAAAAATCTCCAATAGAACTCGGAGGGTTAAGGACTAGGAATACATTCTAGAAAGTGATAGTAGGCATCCACCAACCAAATAGAAGGCTCCAGAAGCTGCATTAGAAGTCGACGCAAATCTAGAAGAATCCAGAAATGTTAACCGAACTTTCGGGAGGCATAACTTTTGAACCATAGCTCTGATTGATGAACCGTTTATATTTTGGGAAAGCTCTTAAAGTGATCTATAGCCATATGGATGAGCTTTGCTCCTCCCTCATTTTTTGGCCCTTTTTGAGGTCAATTAATGCCCCTAACCTAACTTTGAAGCATTCTTAGGAGGTCTCCAAAACTCAAAAAATTGCAATAACTTTCAAACCGTGGGGCCTTTTGACCTAATTCTTTTTTTGGAATGCTCTAAATTACAATTACATTCATCTAAAAAATTTACACCTTCTAGTTTACCAAAATGATGGCCCAATTACATACTCCTATTTTTTTAGCATTTACACGTATCCCAAGGTGTTCAAATACTCTATCCTAGAACACTGATAGTGGAACTGTGAGAGTTGGAACCTTTATTTGACCCAAATGGGTATCCAGAAATGAAAATACATGAAATAGAAACTAAGTCTAAGTACTTTTTTTTTTTGGGTGACTTAGGATTGCCCTTATACCTCTTGATCCTCCTGCATCAGACACCCAAGGTAGATTGAAAAGTGACCCTGTCACTTTATGAATGGTAGAGGAAATCCCAAATGGGAAACCTCTACTGCTGAAATCCAAGTTGAGTCCTCTATCGGTTGTCCTTTCCACTTGACCAAATACTCTTCATACTGCCTATTTCTTGTACTCCTACCCACACGATGATCTAGAATGTCTTCTATCTCCTCCTTCTGAGAAGTAGGAATTGGACATGGCTTTAACACTAGCTCCTCATCTACAACATCATCATGATACTCTGTTAAATCTACAATGTTAAAAATAGGAGAAATGGGAATACCATCTAGCAGCTCCACCTCATATGCATTTCCTGAGTCATGTTTCTTCAGAATTTTGCAGGGGCCAAATTTCTTCATTTTTAGCTTGTTGTAAGTACCAGATGGAAATCTTTCTTTTTGTAAGTGTACCATGACTAGATCCCCTTCTTGGAATTCCTTATGTCTTCTCATTTGATTAGCCCTAATTTTATACTCTCGATTCATCTTTGTAATGTGTGCTTGAACCTCCTCATGTAGATGCTTGATATGTTCAGCAAATTCTTCAGCTTTAGCACTTGTCCTCTCCCCTTGTTCTATCTTCCTCAATTCTAGTGCAGTCCTTGGGCTACCCTCCAAAAATTGCACAATGTATTATGAAATCTTGAACATTACAATACACTTGTAATGCAAGTTCTTATAGGAGTGCATCACCACAACTTGAACTCGGACTAGGACTCAGAGAGACTCCTTCTAGCACCAATCTTGCAAACTGAACTCAATGATTCAAACACCTCCCCAAGCCCTCCTTTTATAGTGATTTACAACTTGGAAACCATTTTTGGTTTTACAAAGCCATGGACCAAAACCATGGGCAAAACAACCATGCCACATGTTACCCACTTGTAATATTTAATTCCAAGAATACCATTTTCGTCCATAATTTTGTCTCTAATTTAAACCCCCATAAAAGTCATATAATGAGTTGTTTACACTTTAAAAATAGCCCTTCTATATTTTTCTAGAGACTAGACACATTTTTAACAACTCATACACCTTTTTCAACTCATAAGCATGTGGAAAACTACCACAAACAAATTCTAGAGTTTACTAAATTTTCTAAGAGTTTTCTGGCTAAAATTTTCTAGAATTTTCTAGAAAAATATTGTAAGGTTGAGACACAATTATCAATAGATTTTTAGTACATAGAGAGAGGTAGTATGTGGAGAGAGTGGATTTTTAGTATAAGTGGGAATTAACCTCTCTCTGTTTGGAATTAATTTAATTAACTCTCCTACTAAAATATCTAGGTAACAAGCTTCCATCATGCAAAAACATTATCTATCAAACTTCTATATCATCTCTCTTTGTCACTCTAAGAATATCCCATAGGAAAAAAATTTCACTAAGCCTCTTTATTTGTAGAAAGACCTTGTCGTAGAAGTATATGATTTGTAGATAGCCTCTTTTATTAGGAATTTACATCTTACCATGTTGAATTGCAAGCCACTACTCCAATTATCTTGTGGTAAAATACATCTAGATGATGAGGCTAAAGAGGTTACAATAATAGACCAAGAGTATTATGAATTATGCATGTAAATGCAATGAATATATCACATGGGGCTGATACACAACCTCTACTAGCCACTTTTAGTAAATAAAAATATATATATCTATAATTATTTTATGTTTTTCTGTAAATTTGATTACAAGTAATAATATAGAACATACATTAAGTTATTTCAATGCTTATAAATTAATGAATATAGCATATCATAAATATTGAAATTAACAATGGAAAAGTAAGTTCTAAGAGGGGGGAGTGAAATGACACTTAAAACTTTTACCACTAAAACATTTCACCGTACATCCATCTCATAACTTAACATGTAAACTAAAATATCTAACCATTCATCACATCCAAAGCATGAAATAAATCAACACACAACACATGTAAGATTTTTGTTACCCAGAAACCCTCCAAGGAGAAGGTAAAACTGGATTGGGGATGACACTCACAAATCTTCACTGCTGCAGCTATAATGTGTGGCCTATTATGGCTACAATATTTTGATCATAAACTATGATCTACCCTGTGAGAAGTATGCATTGTTAAAGGTTTACAAAGATTGTTAGGTCTCACCTTGCTAAGGGATTCAAACTCACAATTAAGTAAGAACTTAGTTAAGAGATTTACAAAAGCCTATTAAGAATACTCTGTTAAGAGATTTATTCAGTATCACTTGTTAGAATGATCCAGCACCTGATCCTTTGGATAGCACCTTACTACTTTATGTAAGATCTCCTCTTTACTAGGTATCTCTTGATCCTCTTGATTAGATATATCCTCTCTAACCTTTCATTTCTTGTCTTTTCCTTCTCAGACTCATTCCTCATTGCAAAAATCTATCTTTCCCATCTTCTCCATGCTTTGTTCACACCAAATTCTCTCCCTATTATCTTCCTTCACAACATTTGTTACCCTTAGGGTTTCCTTCTTTTAAAAACATCATTGAGATGAAACTAGGTTAGAATAAATGGTTTTGGTTGACCCATATTGTTGCCTAATGCTTCCCTCAAAATTATTGGTTGCATGCATAGGATAGGGATGTGTAATATGACTCCCGCCTTATTTCTTATAATTGAAAATTTAGGTTCACATGAGCCAAAAGATGGCTAACATAGAAGTTTTTGCCATCACAAACATCTATGGCATAAACTATTCACTTGACATCAATAGGTTCTGATGCTCAACTTTTACTGTGCTCTATATACTAATACTCAACTTTTGAATAGCTTGGCACACTATGTTTTCTTGGCACCTAAATCACTTGGCATACACTGTCTACTCGATACATACTAGTGTTGGGTACTAACTATCATAAATTACTCAACATGTATTATCTAGAGACTTATGCTTGGCATGCTTTGTTTACTCAACTCACACTAATCACTCATCTCTCTCTATTCACTTGACATACACTATGCATTCGGCTTGCACTATTCTTTACTGAATAATGACTAAGTGTTTTTTCATTGCCTTTTCAAAACCACAATGAGAAATTAACAATCCACAACATTTACATGAGTGAACAAAACACTTTTTCATGACATATACATTCCTTCATGAATAAGTCAAACAATGTATCTTCTATGCTCAGCTTGTATGCAAAAATTCCAAAATTCCAAAATTTGCAAAAATGTTGAAGTTACCTTACTAATTATACTCCCTCTGAGTAAATGCTTCACTTTTGTTCTATGAGTCCTCCTGAGTAGAAATCTACCTTGACAAAATCTTCAAAATTTCCAAAATTGATGTAATCCTCCTTTCGACACTTATGTCATTTGGATGGTACACTTATAGTTTTTTTATCCAAAAATGACATGTACACTTGCATGATGATTCCCAATTCGGAATCCCAATTATCTCTTACTATATCTAGTGTTTGAATCTAGATTTCTAGTATGGAATCCATATCAACTAAGCCTTCATTACTAGAAAGATTGGGATCTTTCTAAATCAATGCTTCTTCTTGTGGTTGTTCCTTTTGTAAAACTTCGCTATGTGGAGTCAACATGGATTGTATGTTGATCATAGTGGATCTAATATTTGCATATTTTGCTTGCAGCTTGGCAAGCATACTCTGTGTTAGCATCAATATCTAAAAATATAATTGGCTAGTTGTAGGAGATATCTATAATGAATTTCTAGTTGATTTCAACTCTCCATGCAACTTTTCAATTTACTATTGAGTCTATTGGGTAAAGAGATCAACATCACATAGTTTTGTATACAGAGAATAAATGTGACCCAAAACTATCTTCAAACCATCAATCAGTTGTTAAATCAACTTGACTAAGTACAATGGCACTTGATATCTTATCCATAACTTTTGTGTGAAATTTTTTGCTGAAACCATTTCAATAATTTAACATTGGTCTCTATATCTTCATATTTTAACTTGTCAACCATATGGACAAGTTTCTCTCTAATAGATGTGTTAGATAATGAAACTAAGAGACTAAATCATCAATGAATGTCTTTGATTTCAAAAAACCTTTCTTTTGCTTCTGATCTCTTCTTAGAATTTCTTTCCTTTTCTTCCTTTGTAGATCCTCTTGAAGAAAAATCATTTCATCAAGTTTGATTGTTGTCAAATAAAATGTTTGTAATACAATCACCTCATCCAAACTTACATCCTTTAATGATGTAGCATTAGCACTCTGTGTTGTACTTGAACTTGGCGTTGAAATTTGCAATGGAGTAGCTTGTGTACTTGGCCTTTGAAGATTTTGGCTACTAAGAGGATGTGTAGTGCCTGGTAAGGTAACCAATATCTGAATTGCTACTTGTTCCTCAATCTCAACAATCATCTTATCCTCTTTTGTCTTCTCATCTTCTTGTTCTTCTTCACCCTATTTTTCTTCACTAATTTTTAGTGGGGTAACTGATGGATTTCCTCCCTTATCATTTCTCTTTTCATTTCCCTCTGCATCAACTTCAACAATAGTTGGTAATGTTGAACTTAATAGATTTGGTAGTGATGTAGCTCAGGTATTTTCCTCCATCTCTTTCATCTCAATAACATTTTTTTCATTAAAGATTGTGCTTGATTTATCTCTTCTTTCTATTCAAGAGTTACACTATGATCTGTGGTATTTTCTTTTGACTCATTTTCTTTCACCTCAGCAACACTTGATGGCACTGATGATATATTTTTTTAATTCTCATTCTCATTGGATTCAACCTCAACTTATTTAGATGCATCAATCCTTACCAACATAGGATTTATGCATGGTAGAACAATATTGGTGAATTCCTATTGCATTGAATTTATGTCCTCCTCACTCAGTGAATTAACATTCTATTAAGAGTTATCAGATATGTCTTCAATAGTTACAAACTCTTGCTTTGCATGTTGGGGACTAGTGCTCAACACTTGAGCATCATGTTCATCTTGTGCATTCTCCTTAGAGGTGTCATCCTTTTCTTCTATTGTAGCTATGTTTTCATTTTCTCTTGTTTTTTTGTGTCCTCCTTTTATTGGTCTCCCTTCTCTTCCATAGCTTTGGTGGATAACCCATATATAACTTTCCATATTAACTTGCTCTAAAATACTACATCTTCTACTTTATTTCTCAAAATGTTAAAATCTCAGTACTTGGGAGAAAATATTCCTTTGTTTTTTAGTATAGCCTTTGTAATCATTCTTTTGTCAAGATTAGGCATGACTATGGCTAAATTAGCCTCTCTTATTATTTTTTATGTCTCTAAATAGAACTTTGACTTTTTCTCAATTCTCTCATATAGACTTTTAGAAATAGAGTTAGTAATCTCTAATGGAGTGGTCTTAAATGGAGTCTTCTCAATTCTCTTCTAGATTATGCTTATCGTAACTCCCTAACTTATCAAAATTAATATGCAAAAAACTAGATAAATCTACATTGATCTTTACATTTTCACATGAATTGTCAATATCAGATGAGAGATTGAGGCTTACCATTTTGAATTGACTTAAGTCATCTAATTTTGTATCATCTAAGTCACTGCTGTGAAACTCCCACTTTTTCCTTTTGTCATTATCTCTTTTTCTTTTGCACTCGCAACCCTTGTGCTAGACCTTGTCAAAGGTGCAGTTGGCTTCTTTACAGTTTTCTTTGTTTTTTTTTGTGGTTTCTACACTACCTTCTATTGTTCTTTTCTCTTCTTTCTAGTTTCTTCAATTTTCTATTCAACATCCTCTTCATCATCATTTTTATCCTCACCTAATCATTGACTTAGTTCCAATGGTGGTTGGCCTTCTTCTTCTTCTCCTCCTCCTCCTCCTCTTTCACCAAATTTTTCTTTCAACTTCATTAGCATCTTGTTTTTTTTTTCTTATGACTATGGCATTTTTCAAGTCTATGGTGATCCTTGACTTGGCTTCATCATAATTCCTAAATTTTTTAGCATCCTTATCAAATTCTTCTACCAATAATGGAGTAATAGTTGTTGAAGTTTTATCAACATTAATTTTATATGGTAAAGGTCTTAACCATCTTACCCTTGGAGTTGTTGCATGTACATATGTGTAGTTGACATTAACTAGAAAACATATATCATTATAATGTTTTTCAACTAGTGACATGACATTTCTTAAACTTTGCTTCATAGACTATTTAAATTCTTCAAAATAACTAATCATTATTGATTCAAAATTATCACCTAATTTCACAATGAGCTCTCCTATCTAGTGAGAACAGATCTATTTGTCTTCCATGTAATCTTTCAAATGTAAAAAAAGTATTTTGCACATAAAAGAATATGCAAATGATAAGTGATCCAAACTTACACAGGGCACTCTTTTATTTCCTAATAGCTTCCAAATTTTATGATAATTGCTAAACTTGTAGCTTGGCTAAGTCATAGTTGTGATATCTCTTCACAATCTTATAACCTTGGTCAACTGCAATAAATGATACACTGTTGAGTTGGCTTGACTGGTAGAATCTATGTGTAATTACTCTTCATGCAAATACTATAATAGGGACTATGATGGTGTCAATTGACATTCCACATTTGTTCCACATGGATCAAGTGTTCTTTTCAATATTCTCTTTTGCATGGCTCCTCAAGGTCTTTAGCCGATCTAGGGTTGGATACCCTATGACTCTATTAATGATCCTGTTAGATATTTTGATTGGTCCACCTTCTAACCAAATCTAATTTTCATGAATATGGCTCAGCACATTCTTAATCCATTTTATCTTGAACATTTGCGAGAAATCTAGGGCATGCATTAACCCTTTACTCTCTATAATCTTGTTTTCTTCCCTAAACACACCATTCTCACACAACTTCTAGTAAGTTTCACTTATTTCCAAATCTTCAACCTCACCTACCTTGCAGGCATAACAACTCTTACATCCTAGACCATTAAAACCTTCATTGGTATAGTAGATAGCGCACCAGATGGATCTCCTTTATACGTGATCTCAAGAATGGCATGGAATGAAGGTTGTTTCACATCATTACCAATTCATTGAACATTAAAAACTTCCTTCTTCTCTTTCCTAGGTGTTGTAAAGAACTTTTTGTCATCTTGACTATCTAGGGTTTGTAAAACATGAAATAGTATTTCTTAGCACAAGTTAAATACATTATAAATCTTTTGAATGATGTCAAATTGTAGTAGAATATGGTTTGCAAATTCTCTAATCTCCTTTCACAAATTTCCTTTGTTCTCTTCAAACGCTAGTAAGTGTAAATGACTCAAAACATTGAGTATATAGCCTTCAAAACTTTTTTTTTAATGCTTAGTACATATATACAACTATTCATCTAGTCGCTATAGGCTTTTCTAGTATGCTTGGCTTTCATAGTGAGCTCGACTATCACTAACATACCTTCATTACTTGGCAATAACTACAAAACTTTCAATGCTTGGTAGCAACAAAGAAAGTAAGAACACAATATATTTTCCCTTTATTCTAATCACTTTATTGCATCTTAATATATGCTAATAAATATATTTCATTTCTTAAATACTTGGAACTAATGCAAAATATATCATTTTAGATGTTAGTTCCATGCATACCTTTGATTTCCTAATTGGGGGTGATGTGATCACTTGATCCATTGGATGAGGTGGCCTCATCTTGTCTTGATGCACTAAAATATTCTTTATTTTTCTATTTCTTTTTCATCTACACCTTTGTCTTTTCAACATCTACCTTTTCTTTTCCTTTGTTGAATTCATTGCTCACTATAGGTGATAGAGTTGAACAATTTCTTCTCACATGACCAGTCTTAAGACAACTAAATCATAAAACCTCATTCAACCATCTATTGTAATTACTCTAAAATGTATCCTAATGAAATTTATAGAAATATGACCATAATCACCTGAATAATAATAATTTTACCTTGTATTGTAATCCTAATCATAAGTATTCCCATGATGATGTACCTTGGTTCTCTTTTCTGATGTCCACTTGGGTTTAGATCTGCATTAATATCCCTTGTGTCCATACTTCTAATAGCTGTAAAAGTATCCTTCAAATCTTTGAGTGCTAATGGTCTTGGTCCTACACTCATGTTCTTGATGTCCTTGCTTCTTGTAGTTATGCAATATCCCTTGAATTTATTCTTAGGGTTTTGATTTCTAGTGTTACTTTTTTAGACATTTGTTGTGTGACCCAATTTTCCACAATTATGACAACTAGTCTTGATGTTCTTTCCCTTATTACTCCTTTGTTCACCATTCCTAGATTGTTCTTCTTTCTTAGTAGTCGAATAGCCCAAACCAGCAGTGTCATTGTTTGACCTTGATAATGAGTGTCATTTTGTTGAATGGCCAATTAATTTCTTATTTTCAATGAATGTTGTAATTCATCTATTGCACTCCTTGAGTTGATGTAGGGAAACCTATATTTCAATCTTTTGGTTCTCAATTTTCTTTCCCAATTTGTAGACTTCCATCTTCAAGATTTTACCTCTAGAGCTATCAAAATTTATTTTCTAGAGAACAAAGCTCTAATACCAATTGTTGGAATTAATAATGGGAAAGTAAGTTCTGAGAGGCAAGGCATGAATCAACACTTAAAATTTTTACCTCTAAAAAATTTCACCATACATCCATCACATAAATTAACATGTAAACTAAAATATGTAACCATTAATCACATTTAAACCATGAAATAAATCAACACATAATACATAAAATTTTGGCTACCTAGAAACCCTCCAATGAGAAGGTAAAATTGGGATGGGGATGACACTCACAAATCTTCACTACAACAATTGTAAAGTGTGGCCTATTATGGCTACAATATTTTGATCATAAACTATGATCTACCCTGTGAGAGGTATACCCTATTAAAGGCTTGCAAAGACTATTAAGTCTCACCTTGCTAAAGGATTTAAACTCACAATTAAGTAAGAATTTGGTTAAGAGATTTACAAAAGCATGTTAAGACTACTCTATTAAGAGATTTACTTTGTGTCACCTATTAGAATGATCCAACACCTAATACTTTTCTTAGCACCTTACTTCTTGATGTTAGATCTCCTCTTTACTAGTTATCTCTTCATCCTCCTGATTAGATCTATCCTCTCTCTAACCTTTCACTACTTGTCTTAGTCCTTCTTAGATTATTTTACATTTCAAAACTTTGTCTTAGCTATCTTCTCCATTCTTCTTCTACACCAAATACTCTCCTTAGTATCCTCCTTCAAAAAAAAATTTACACTTAAGGTTTCCATATTTTATAAAAATCATGGAGATGAAATTAGGATATAATCAATAGTTGTGGTTGATCCTTATTGTTGCCTAATGCTTCCCTTAATCTGATTAGTTGTATTCATAGCATAGGCATAAATTATATGAATCCCTTGTTATTTCTTATAATTGAAAATTCATGTTCATGTCATCCAAAAATGGTCTACATAAAATTTTGTGCCATTACAAACATCTATGACATAAATTGTTCACTCGACATCAATAGGCTATGATGTTCGACCTTCACTATTCTGTATATACTAATACTCAAATTTTGAATAGCTTGATACACTATGTTTTCTTGGAACCCAAATCACTTGACACACTTTCTACTCAGCATATACTAGTGCTCGTCACTAACTTTCATTTTACTTAGTGTGTATTATTTGGAGACTTATGCTTGGCATGCTCTATTCACTTAGCTCGCACTGATCACTCGACTCTCTCTATTCACTCAACATGCACTATTCTCTACTAAATAATGACTAAGTGTTTTGTCACTAACTTATCAAAGCCACAATGAGATTAACACTAAAGATAAAAATTGAAGGTCAAGATCATATAAAATTGCATTGAATTTGATGAGCTGTAGGCCAAAATATAAGTAGTAAAAATTAACTAGTTGTAAAATAAGAAGGTGGAAGTATGTATGTATGAGATAATGAAATAGAATATATATAATTGGTGACCCATAAATTTAAAATTCACATTAGGAAAATTAAACTAGGAACCCTTAAACATAATGCTCATAAGGACTTAAAATAGATCAATACAACTCAAAGATGATATGATGGGTGTCAATGGTAAATCAAAGGCTCATTTCAAGATGTATACTCAAAGGAATAATTTATAAAGGATTTTATTTACCTTAAATTTAATTATTTATTTGTATCAGTGATTATCAAGTAAAATTAAATTAACTACTTGAGATGCAGTAATGAAAGGGGTAAGTGCACCAAGTTGTGGTGCCAAAAGGGGGGTATAAGTGGACACCCTTTTCCTGAAATCTACAAATTTTGAACTTGAACAAGAATTTGAAGATAGTTACAGTCAAAATTTTAAGATATGACAAAGACAAAAGCCGTAGTCCTTTGAATCTAGTTTCTAAACTATTAGTTTTTTTTCAAAATGGTTTAGTATTAGGTCCTCAAAAAGGGGGGCCACAAAAAGTGGTACTATTTATTCCAAAAAAACATAACATAGTACAAAGTGCGGCCCCCCTAAAATTGTAACTTTTTGTTTGAAATTCTTTAATCACTCGTCAAAAGTTACTCAACACTATTTAGTTTATTCCAGATTTTTTGGGTTATTTTATAATGTGTATTTTTTTTAAATGAATTTTTTAACTAGACACATCCCAAAAATGTGAAATATTTGTGTGCTGCCCCAAGAAATAATTGAAAGCTAACCTAAAATCAATTTTTTTTTCAAAGCGTGTAGAATGAAGTCTAGTTTCTAAAAAACTAAGCTGTTGTAAAATTCAATGAATGAGCTAAAATCTATAGCCCAATTAGCACATGGTGATTTTTGACAAAACATTAACATACATTCAAAAGAAATTATAGATGAAAGGTTTGAAATAGTTCAAATAAAAAATAAATCATATGGTTAGGTAGCTAACGCAGAGACTTATAATGCTATGTAACCTGATCTTATCGATACCCAACCACGAGGAATCTTGAAGGGGAGCACACAAGAAAAAGTAATCATTTTTGGTATGTTTGCTGGAAAACATGTCTTAGACCTCTTTATAAACTCCAAACCTGTGGGTTGGATCTCCAAGGTAAAACCAAGCCTTAGGCTTGGGTTTAATGCAAAGCTTTCAATAGTTCCTGTACCCTATAGCGCATGCCTCCTATAGCGAGCATGTGCTATTTAAGTTTTCATTAAGTAGCATGTGTGTGCTATAATGCATACACACTATAGGGCACACACACTATCAACACCTAAATTACAAAATAGAACTAGGTGGGGGGGGGGGGGGGGGTAGGGGAATAACTATGTGTGTGTGTGAGAAAGATAGAGAGAAAGTAGGGGATGGGAGAGGGGAGAGAGTCCAATATGGGAGAGAGAAAGTGAGAAAGAGTAAAGGTGGAAAAGAGAGTATAGGAAGGGAGAGAGAGGAAGTGTGAGAGAGTAGGGGTGGTAGAGAGAGTAGGGGTGGAACAGAGAGTATAGGATGCAAGAGAGAGTAGGGTTGGTTGAGAGAGTACATGATGCAGTCGATTAGGGGTGGTAGAGAGAGTATAGGATGTGAGAGAGAGTAGGGGTGGCAAAGAGGGAGTGTAGGATAGGGGAGAGAGATTGAGAATAGGGGATGGGAGAGAGAAGAAGTGTGAGAGATTAGGGGTGGCAAAGAGAGTATAGGATGCAAGAGACTAGGTGTGAGAGAGAGTAGGGGTGGAAAAGAGAGAGTGCAGGATGGGGGAGAGAGATTAACAGAACAGGATGGGAGAGAGAGGAAGTGTGAGAGAGAGTACAAATTGGGAGAGAGAGATTAAGAGTAGGGGATGGGGGAGAGAGATAGTAGGTAGTTAGAGATAGAGTGGGAGAGGAAGAGCGAGAGAGAGGAGAATAGGAGTGCATGTGTGTGAAAGAGAGAGAGTATGGAATGGGAGAGGGGGAAGATAAAGTAGCTTGAAAGAGAGTAGGGGATGGAAGAGAGAGTAGGTGATGGGAGAGGGAGTGGGAGAGGGAGAGAGAGGGGGGATAGAAATGTGGGTAAGAGAGAAAGAGAGAGAGTAGGGGATAGGAGAGAGTGTGAAAATGTAAGAGAGAGTAGGGGGTAGCAGAGAGAGAGTGAGAGTGAAAGTGAGAGTGAGTAGGTGGTGGGAGAGGGAGTGGGAGAGGGAAAGTGAGTGAGAGAAAAATTAGGGGATGGGAGAAGAGAGAGGGGGCATGGGTGTGTGTGTGTGTGAAAGGAGAGTAGGGAATGAGAGAGGGGAGAGAGAGAGATAAAGAGAGTAGGCAATGGCAGAGGGATGGGAGAGAGAGAGAGAGAGAGAAAGAGAGAGAGAGAGAGAGATAGTAGATAGTGGGAGAGAGAGGTGGAATGGAAGTGTGTAAGAGAGATAGAGTAGGGGATGGGAGAGAGTGTGATATTTTGAGAGAGAGTAGGAGGTGGTACAGAGAGCTCGTACAGGATGGGGGTGAGAGAGAGAGAGAGAGTAGGGGATGGAAGAGACTTTGAGAGTGTGATAGAGAGTACGTGGTGGTAGAGAGAGCTCATATGGGATGGGAGCGAGAGAGAGAGAGAGAGTGAGATTACAAGATGGAAGAGCGTGAGAGAGAGAGTAGAGAGGAAGAGAGAGAACTTGAGAGAGAGAGAGATAGTAGGCAGTAGGAGAGGAAGTGGGAGAGGGAGAGAGATAAAGGGGATGAGAGTGTGTGTGATAGATGTAGAGAGTAAGCGATGGAAGAGAAGAAGAGTGGGGGGATAACAGTGTGTGTGTCTATGAAAGAGAGAGTATAGGGGATGGGAGAGAGTGTGAGAGTAGGGGGTGGCAGAGAGAGTATGACGATGGGGGAGAGAAATTAGGTGGGAGACAGAAAGAGAGAGGGGAGATGGGAGTGTGTGTGTAAGAGAGATAGAGTAGGGGATGGGAGAGAGTGTGAGAGTGTGAGAGAGTAGGGGATGGGAGAGGAGAAAGAGATTAGGGGATAGGGGAGAGAAAGTAGGCAGTGGGAGAGGGAGTGGTAGAGGGAGAGAGAGGGGAGATGAGAGAGAGTGTGTGTGTGTAAGAGAGATAGAGTTGGGGATGGGAGAGAGTGTGAGAGAGTATGGGATGTGAGAAGAGAGAAAGAGTAGGGGATGGGGGAGAGAAAGTATGTGGTGGGAGAGGGGAGATGGGAGTGTGTGTGTAAGAGAGACAGAGTAGGGGATGGGAGAGAGTATGAGAGTGAGTAGGTGGTTGCAGAGAGAGCTTGTATAGGATGGGAGGGAGAGAGAGAGAGAGAGAGAGAGAGAGAGAGAGAGAGAGTAGAGAGGGAGAGAGAGAGATCTTGAGAGAGAGAGATAGCAGGCAATAGGAGAGGTTGTGGGAGAGGGAGAGGGAGAGAGATTTGGGGGATGGGAGTGTGTGTGATAGATTTAGAGAGTAGGGGATGGGAGAGATGAGAGTGGGGGGACAAGAGTGTGTGTGTGTCTGTGAAAGAGAGAGAGTAGGGGATGGGAGAGAGTGTGAGAGAGAGTAAGGCGATGGAGGAGAGAAAGTAGAAAGTGGGAGAGGGAGTGGGAGGGAGAGAGAGATGGAATGGAAGTGTGTAAGAGAGATAGAGTAGGGGATGGGAGAGAGTAGGAAGTTGCAGAGGGACTACGAGAGAGGGAGAGGGGGAGGGAATGGGAATGTGTATTTATTTATAAGAGAGATAGAGTAGGGGATGGGAGAGAGTGTGAGAGTTTGAGAGAGAGTAGGAGGTGGCTGGGAGAGAGTGTGAGAGTGTGATAGAGAGTAGGTGGTGGTAGAGAGAGCTCGTATGGGATGGGAGATAGAGAGAGTGAGATTACAAGATGGAAGAGTGTGAGAGAGAGTAGGGGATGGGAGAGAGAGAGTGAGAGTAAGGGATGGGAGAGAGAGAGTAGAGATGAAGAGATAGAACTTGAGAGAGAGAGATAGTAGGTGATAGGAGAGCGAGTGGGAGAGGGAGAGAGAGAGGGAGAGGGAGAGGGAGAGAGATAAGGGGGATGGGAGTGTGTGTGATAGATGTAGAGAGTAAGGGATGAGAGAGAAGAAGAGTGGAGGGATAAAAATGTGTGTGTGTCTATGAAAGAGAGAGAGTAGGGGATGGGAGAGAGTGTGAGAGTAGGGGGTGGCAGAGAGAGAGAGTACAATGATGAGAGAGAAAAAGTAGGTGGGAGAGGGAAAGAGAGAGGGGGGGTGGGAGTGTGTGTGTAAGAGAGATAGAGTAGGGGATGGGAGAGAGTGTGAGATAGTGAGAGAGTAGGGGATGGGAGAGGAGAGAGAGATTAGGGGATGGGGGAGAGAAAGTAGGTAGTTAGATAGGGAGTGGGAGAGGGAGAGAGAGGGGGGATGGGAGTGTGTGTGTAAGAGAGATAGAGTAGGGGATGGGAGAGAGTGTGAGAGAGTAGGGGATGCGAGAAGAGAGAAAGAGTAGGATATGGGGGAGAGAAAGTTGGTAGTGGGAGAGGGAGTGGTAGAGGGAGAGAGAGGGGAGATTGGAGTATGTGTGTAAGAGAGATAGACTAGGGGATGGGAGAGTGTATGAGAGTGAGTAGGTGGTGGCAGAGAGAGCTCGTACAGGATGGAAGAGAGAGAGAGTAGAGAGGGAGAGACAGAGAACTTGAGAGAAAGAGAGAGATAGTAGGTAGTATGAGAGGGAGTGGGAGAAGGAGAGGGATAGAGATAGGGGGGATGGGAGTGTGTGTGAGAAGTGTAGAGAGTAGGGGATGGGAGAGAAGAGAGTGGGGGGATAAGAGTGTGTGTGTCTGTGAAAAAGAGAGAGTAGGGGATGGGAGAGAGTGTGAGAGAGAGTAGGGGGTGACAAAGAGAGAGTATGAAAATGGGGGAGAGAAAGTAGGTAGTGGGAGAGGGAGTGGGAGGGGGAGAGAGGTGGAATGGAAGTGTGTAAGAGAGATAGAGTAGCAGATGGGAGAGAGTAGGTAGTGGGAGAGGGGCTGTGAGAGAGGGGGGGGGGGAATGGGAATGTCTATTTATTTATAAGAGAGATAGAGTAGGGAATGGGAGAGAGTGTGAGAGTTTGAGAGGAAGTAGGAGGTGGCAGAGAGAGCTCATATGGGATGGGGGCGAGAGAGAGAGAAAGAGAGAGTAGGGGATGGGAGAGAGTGTGAGAGTGTGATAGAGAGTAGGTGGTGGCAGAGAGAGCTCTAATGGGATGACAGAGAGAGAGAGAGAGAGAGAGAGAGAGAGAGAGAGAGAGAGAGAGAGAGAGAGATTATGAGATGGAAGAGTGTGAGAGAGAGTATGGGATGGGATAGAGAGAGTGAGAGTAAGGGATGGGAGAGACAGAGAGAGAGAGAGAGTAGAGAGAAAGAGAGAGAACTTGAGAGAGAGAGATAGTAGGCGATAGGAGAGGGAGTGGGAGAGAGAGACGGAGAGGGAGAGGGAGAGAGATAAGGGGTATGGGAGTGTGTGTGATAGATTTAGA
This sequence comes from Cupressus sempervirens, assembly GCA_028749045.1. Lineage (NCBI taxonomy): Eukaryota > Viridiplantae > Streptophyta > Pinopsida > Cupressales > Cupressaceae > Cupressus > Cupressus sempervirens. Next base: position 738,915,707 of record CM053787.1, read on the forward strand.
GAGTAAGGGATAGGAGAGAAGAAGAGTGGGGGGATAATAGTGTGTGTGTCTATGAAAGAAATAGAGTAGGGGATGGGAGAGAGTGTGAGAGTATGGGGTGGTAGAGAGAATATGACAATGGGGGAGAGGGAGAGAGAGAGGGGGAATGGGAATTTGTTGAAGAGAGAAAAAGTAGAGGATGAGAGAGAGTAGGGGATGGGAGAGAAGAGAGAGAGTAGGGGATGGCAGAGAGAATGTAGGCAGTGGGAGAGGGAGTGGGAGAGGAAGAGAGAGAGGGGGGATGGAGTGTGTGTTTAAGAGAGTTAGAGTAGGGGATGGCAAAGAGTGTGAGAGTGAGTAGGTGGTCACAAAGAGAGCTCGTATGGGGATGGGAGAGAGAGTGTGAGATTAGATGATGGGAGAGTGTGAAAGAGAGTAGGGGATAGAAGAGAGAAAGTAAGAGTAAGGGATGGAGGAGAGAGAGAGTAGAGAGGGAGAGAGAGAGAGAGATAGTAGGTGGTAGGAGAGAGTGTGAGAGTGAGAGAGTAGGGGTGGCAGAGAGATAGTATGATAATGGGGGAGTGAAAGTAGGTGGTGGGAGAGGGTAAGAGAGAGGGGGGATGGGAGTGTGTGTGTAAGAGAGATAGATTAGGGGATGGGAGAGAGTGTGAGAGTGTTAGAGAGTAGGGGATGGGAGAGATGAGAGAGAGTAGGGGATGGGGGAGAGAAAGTAAGCAGTGGGAGAGGGAGAGAGAGAGGGGGGATGGGGCTATGTGTGTAAGAGAGATAGAGTAGGGGATGGGAGAGAGTATAAGAGTGAGTAGATTTTGGCAGAGAGCTTGTACAGGATGGGAGAGAGAGAGAGAGACTAGAGAGGGAGAGAGAGATAGTAGGCAATAGGAGAGGGAATGAGAGAGGGAGAGGGAGAGAGAGAGTGTAGGAAGAGAGAGAGGGTAGGGGATGGCAGAGAGTAGGGAGGATGGGGAGTGATGTGTTTGCACATAGTCTGTATGCACTATAGGGTGTACACACTATAGGGCATATGCACTATGTGAAATCACCTAAAAATGGTCAAAAAGAAACTTTTGGGCCCATTTCATCTATTTTCTACTTTTGATATGTTATGCACTCTATTATTCTGATAGAAATTATGGGTTTCAACATAGCAAACACCAAATTCAATCATTGGATACGTGATTTGAAAACTTTTTGAATATTTCTTGTATAGAAAAGGTTAGTGCAATCTATTTTAAATATCGTTTGTTGATATATAGATACAAATTTGTTTATAATTTGACATGTTGTTTAATAAATAGTGAATTCATTGAAATTTGTATGTTTGAATGAAATGTTATTTCGAAATGGTTAGAAATTTGACAAGTAATTTGATATATGTTGTGTATTCATTCAAATAATTATAATTTTTATATGTATTTGAATGATTTGTAATTCACACATTTTAAGTAAATCATATGTTTGAATAATTTGAGATGTAGAAATCATCATCATGCCAAGGAAGAAACCAAAAACTCAAACAAATGAAGATAGGGAGAGAGATTTGGTAATTAAAAGAGATAAAATTAAATTACTACATGAGCAAAGGAAATTGCAAAGTAATAATCAAGAATTAACTTGCGAAGAGAATCAAGAACCATCAGTACAAAGAAACAAAGAGGAAGAATTGGAAAGATAAAGAGAACAAATGAGACTATTATGCTTAAGAAGACAATTGAATTGTGAAGCTACACCATCTTCCAATCTTAGAGTCATATCGTCTAGTACCCCATCTTCCAATGTTGAAGTCATATTCTCCTCTCATGTTGAAGAGACACTGATTTGTAGATCCAGTGATATATACACTCCATCATGTAATGTTGAAGGCACAACATCAACACGTCAAGTAGGTGATACTCCATCTTTTGCATCTTATTGTCAAGGCACATCATCTTCAGTTCAAGGTACGCAATACACTCAATCTTATGTTGATGTTCAAAATATTGAGGGAATGGAAAAGATTATAGAACCTTCTAGAATTCATTTTAGAAGACCAAAATATTTGACTGATATTGATACTAACATTTTGAAATCAATACTTGACAAGATTAGCAAGTGTACTTGTCAAAGAAAAGTTAATCATATGTAGAGATTATTTTTTAAAGAATTAAATATTACAGGTCAATGCCAATTATTTGTTGAAATGATGAGGAATTTGAAATTTAGGCCTATCATGAAGATTCTTTGGCTAAGAATGATGGATGATTCCAATGAAAAAAATATTGTAAAGAATCTAATGAGTGCTTATGACAAAGTGGGTTCTAAATCAAGTACCAAAGATAGAAATATCACAAGATGAGTACTTACATTGACAATAGTAAGTAGCCAAATGAAGAAAGCTTGACTCATGAGAAAGACAAGAAGAACATTAAAAATTAGTAGAGGTACTCTAAGGAGAGCCATGCTAAGGCGTGAGAGATTGGAAGATCCAACAAAAAATGAGTTATGGACATATAGCAGTAGACTACCACGAAAGGATAAAAAAATTAGTGAAGCCTTGAAATCATTGATCGAAGATTTTTTGAAAAATAACACACGTGTTTTCCCTAATCAAAGAGATGTTGTAAGAAGGAGAATTGGTAGCCAAAATCATGAGCCACTTGCAAAACATTTTTTGGACACAACTTAGACACAATTTTTTGCAAAATTTATTGCTATGTATCCTCAAATTTGAATAAGTCAAAGATTTTTTTAGATGAGAAAACCTTTTTATGTGAAGATAAATCACATGTGCACAACTTTTTGTTGTAGGATACATATTGAATTTTCTAACCATTTTGATGTTTATAGGCATATATGTGTAGTTTTGCATTCTGAGTTTGTTTTGTAGGATTGTGACATAAATGAGCCACCAAAATCTTCAAGGAAATTCATATCCAAAATTTTATGTGAAATAGAGGATGACCAAAATTTTTATAAGACATCATGCTTGGATGGTACGTGCTTATTTTTTGGTTCTTTTCAACTTTTATCAACTTGTCAGCATATAGATAGTACACATGCAATTGGAAATGAAATAGTAGATTACGAAAAATTTAAGATAATGACATATGCTCTAAAAGATGGGAAACAAGGTAAAAGATGTGATTTAGTCATTGAGAAGATTTCAGTGTATGAGTTCAAGAAGACTTTTTATGAAAAGATTATTTATGAGTATGCAAGGCATACTCATAGAGCTCGATGGCTAGATTTGCAATTAAAGTTGTTCAAGGATACGTTTCCATTGGATACCATTGTTTTGGTTGTAGATTCTGTAGAGAACTACGAACTACAACCACAAAATGAGGTGCAAGAAAAGTATTATACTTCTCAACAAGTTTCCATTTTTTTTCACATAACATTCATGCATTCACCTACAAGTACAGAGGTTGACAGGAAGATTTTGAGGGAGTACCATTTTTACATCAGCGATGATTGATCACTTTCTATGAAGTTTGTACATGGTTGTTTTCAATTATTTTAGGGAGATTTGGCTAATAGGGGCATAACATATTATCAGCACATTATTTGGTCAGACAATTATGCATCTCAATTCAAGAATGCACGTATGTTCTATTGGTTGAGCAAGATGCATAGGTTGTGTAGAATTCAATATATGTAAAATTTCACAGAGGCTGGTCATGGTAAGGGAGAACATGATGCTGTAGGTGCATGCATTAAAAGAGCATTGGTTCGTGAAGAACTAAAATACAAAGATGGAACAATATTGACGGATAAAAAATCCATCGTCCAATGGTGTAATCCTACAATGGGTCTAGGTAAGGAAGGTGAGTCTACAATTTATAGATTTTTTTCATTGATAGATAATACTAACATTGCACCATATCAGGATTGTTGCACACTAATAGGATCTAGTGAGTTACACTCATTTGGAAGCTCTAATGTAGGTTTATGGAGTATCCACACATGAAAAATGGCATGCTATTGTCCATCATGTGCAGAAAAAAATTGGGATGACTGTGAGTCGATTGAATGGGTGGACAAATGGGATATATAGGTTTTGGACCCAATTGACACCTATTGTTCTCCACAAGCACTAGAAATGGTAGAGATGGATTCATCTATTGACTTTGACCACTTTTCAATTCTAGTGCAACCTGGTAATATATATTTATTTATATATCTTCGTAATTTCAATATGTAACTTTATAACTTTTACATAAGTATTTTTTGAGTTAATGACCGCATTTTGTACATTAGTCACTGTAGGCCATGTTTTTGTTGTTACTGCACCTGAAGACAATGAAAAAGTGACAGATTATTATTTGTGTCATTGTGTTGACATCAAAAACATTTAGATCACTCGGTTATAGATGGTGAAGGTTTAGAGTACCATGTCTGTGCGGTGGTTGTAATAGGTACATGACTTAGATGATATTCTATGAAGAACCCTAACTTGTGGTTGTTTGAGGATTGGCAAATAGAGAGGAAGATTCTTCATTATTCAAAGCTTGTTGTTGCATCAAATGTCTACTTGATAAAATATGGTGGAAAACCACATAATAAGATTCTTTGAAAAGTTCATGGGTCAGACCATGAGGCAATACTTGAGACATTAAAATGTTGAGCAGATCCAGTTGGCTAATTCTTATCATAGATTTTTTACTGTGTTAATTCTTCATTTGCAAGTCACCAAAGAAGAGGGCTAATGAAGTTGATGCACAAGTGATAAAGGGTAAGATGCCAAAATCATCTGTGAAATGGTATTATCAATTTACATCCTCAATATTTATTAGTGTTCTTTGTGCAAGTATCATTGTATGTTAATCATCTTATGCCTGAAATTGCATAGGATCACAATAATCAAAAAGTAAGAAGGAAAGTAGGTTTCAATCTGATGATAATGGGGCAGTGACAGATGTAGTTCTCTCTAAAGATAATGTAGCTATTTAAATCATGCATATTTGATGGCCATTTCCCTCTATTTTGTAGTTCTTTTTCACAACGCTATTTCTAACATGGTGTTTTTCAAGTTTATGAATGATCACAATATTTGTGACTATACAACAAGTGTGTGTGTTTGATGCAAAGCCCTCCTATATTCCCCTAGGAACCACAACTCAACTCTAGGATTCTCTTGTATTCTTGGAATCTACCCAAGGAATTAGACTCTACTAGGGTTCAAGAGGAGGTTTCCAACTTGGTAACATCTTCCTACAACCATGTCTAAGAGGTTATAACCCAAATCTTCAGTTTGTCTTCTAAACACTCACATTGTTCACCATGCACCTAGTGTACCCTAGTGCCTCCAACATAGGAAAAATCATACTTGGCTTCATACCATGACCCCAACACCTTAAATCATCTCAAAACATCCCATATAACATTTTCCAACTCCTTGCAAACTCTCAACAACTTATCTCTTACACTTTCTCGATTTTTCCTCTTCTAGGATTGGTCCAACTAGCCCTTGCTAGTCACTAATTTCCCTACCCATGTAGGAACTAGGAAGGAAAACCCTATTCAAGAAAGCCAAATGTAGAGTGCTACTATTGAATGAAATGTCATGGGGTATATTGAGACCCTACAGAATATAACTCTTGCATCAGAATAGGTCATTCCTAATACTATCTCAATGGAATAATTTTATTTCTTTTGTCACTTCTGTATGTATGGTACAAGATGGTCTAATAATTTGAGAAAACTAAATAAGTACTACAGTTCATACAGTCTAATAGTCCATACAAAAAAAATATTTATAGACTTGGGAGATAGAAACTAACCCCCTTAACCAACTCCAACCAGTTTCGCTTCCTACTCCATCATAAAATTTAAACTATGCAGTTTCCCTCCTAAATGCCCATGTAGCCATTACATTCAATATTTAAATTTTTTAACTATTCGACTATTTTTTTAAAGACCTTTTTGAATCTTTTAACTCATCGAATGACATGCTAAGGTTATCATAACCTATAGGAACCTATCAAAGGACTCTCCTACCCTATGAAATCCCTAAATTCTATTCAATGGCTCAATTACAACTTTTCCAACATTGAAATCCATCAAGACATCATACAACATTATGACTTTTTTATGCTTTCAAATGCCATGATTGGTTGAAGGATTGCCCAATTGACTCTAGGAGATTCTCCATGACCTCCATGATGACTTGGACCTCCAATGTGCCTCTGATAAGAATATGATTCTCCTGCATCATAGCCTAAGCTTCTCTTGAAAATTCTTTTATAGTTCTTATTTTCAAAATAGATATGACTTTTTCATTGTAACATGTAGGCACAAATCTCATAATTTTACTCATGTTCATCATTGTCGCTTAATGGTGTAGGGGCACCAAGGTCATTCTATGAAGATAAATTCATTGAAGAAACCAAGGACTAAGGATCCAATGGACTTCTAATATAGGGAGACTCTACCCTGCAAGTGGACTCCACTTCACAAGCCCAACCCTCAAACTTAGGGTACTCGAACAACTTGGATCAACACTTAGGAACTCCCTGCCACCAATAGGCCTACAAAGGTAAATAATTCTTAAATGGTTTAAACACTCAACTTTTCAAATGGAAATGGTTATTATAGACTCAAACTAATAAGAAAAATCTCAAACTTGAGGTTTCTCAACACTCAACAATCCAATTTCAAAACTGTTACAAACACTTCCTACTAGGACAATTTCTAGTTTTAATGGTCAAACTCCCAAACCATAAAAAGGACCCCATACTATTTTTGTATTTTTAAAAACTATTCAACATCCCCTAAGAGATTCTAAAAGATTAACCAACAACTTGGCTCTAGCATCAAGTTATGCCCACTTTGTGTCACAGTCCTAAATGCCTAGTTCAGGCTAGGTTACAAGGAAAACATAAAAAAATGAGTTCATAGACTTGGTTCAACCCCTTGGATCTCTACTATATATTAACCTTGTCCTCCTACACCCTTCACTTGGGTTAGATTAATCAGTTTAGGAACCTAATCCTTCCTTTTCTTTCAAATCTAGACCAAACATAAGATTATGTTCAGTCTAGGGCTTGTTGGTAAAATTAGATGCCATGCTCCTACAGCCCTAAATCTCTTCCATCTCAAATAACCCTCTCCTAACTTGAATTCCACAAAGCAACATTGAAATCCCATAGTGGGTTTGCAAGTTAGGATTCCATCTTGCTGAAACTCTCAAATTTGGAGTAAATCTGACCTACCTACACTAAAACTGATATAATGTTTTTTTTTATACAAGATAAATACCTCTAAATAATTGAAATTTAATCTTGATTCAACCCTTTATCCAATGATATAAGACTTGTACCACCACCAATCTGTACATGCTATACATAATTGACAAAATAGTAAAAATGACATAAAATCTGAATTTTTTTATTGACCAATGCTATCCACCATCCATATAATGACCTTTTCCATGTGTGGGGATCTTAATTACATGCCTTTGAGTAGTTATAACTTCCATTTGGATGGTTGGAACACCATACAACCTCATGTTTAGTTTGACAACTATTATTTGCAAAAATTGCTCTTAGCGACTTTTTGCATTTTGCAATTTTTCGCACTTTTGTAGGTTGGTTTAGTGGTTTTGAGTCTATAATAATCATTTGGAATGATTAGGATTCATTTAGGTTGGTGGTTAGTTGAAATTCCAAAAATTGCAAAAAATTGCAAAGTTACATTAGCAAATTTTGCAACAATTTAGCAACTTTTAGGAAATAAACATAAAATTCTCTATATTCCTATATTCCTTTGAGGTTTTACTATTTCCAAAACTTTTCTAAGTCATTGACTTGGAATCAAGTGAAAAATGTAAAAATTGCATTTTTTGTGCAAAGTTGCATTGTTGAAAGTTGTAAAAGTTGCTCAAATTTGCAACTTAGTGGAAAAAGGGTTGTGAGATTGAACTGTCTACTCTGTTATCTCGAGGTGGCCAGGTAAACCCTATCCCCAACCTCATCCTATCCCTTTTACTACTCTAACATTCTCAGGAACACCGAACTAGAATGTCACTAAGGGTCACTAAATGCCATAGGGCTGCGATCTTTGATGGGGTATATCTTGAAGCTCATGTGAGGTATGGATGCAATTCTAGTTCCTACAAGGCAGTGTCATGGAGACCTACAATAACCTCTCTCACTTTGTGGAGATCAAACTCTATTTTCATTTTACGACACCATCTCAGGTGATGCTGAAACTTGCAGTATTGGCTAGTACAAAGTTCTAAAATGCCAAATCTCTCTCACCTTTCATTGTGGGATCAAATTGTCTACTCCATTAGCTCTAGGTGTCTGGGTAAACCTTATCCCCAACCTCATCCTATCCCCTTCAGTGCTCAAAAATTCTTGGGCACGCTGAACCAAAATGTCCCTAAGGGTCACTAAATGCCATAAGGCTGTGATCTTTGACAGGGCATATCTCAAAGCTTGTGTGAGATATAAATGCAATTCTAGTTCCTACAAGATGGTGTTGTGGAGACCTACAATAACCTCTCTAACATTTTGGAGATCACACTCAGTTTTCATTTTACAATGCCATCTCGGGTGATGCTAAAACTTGCAATATTGGCCAGTACAAAGTTGTCTACTACCAAATCTCTCTCACCTTTCATCGTGGGATCATACTATCTACTCGATTAGCTTTGGGTGGCTAGGTAAACCCTATCTCCAACCTTTTCCTATCCCCTTCAGTGCTTGAACATTCTTGGGCACGCCAAACTAGAACATCCCTAAGGGTCACTAAACTCCATAGGGCTGCAATCTTTGATAGGGCATATCTCAGAGCTCATGTTACAGAGACCTACAATAACCTCTCTCACTTTTTGCAGATCACACTCTATTTTCATTTTATGATGCCATCTTAGGTGATGCTAAAACTTGCAGTATTGGCCAGTACAATGTTGCCAATTATCAAATCTCTCTCACCTTTCATCTTAGGATCAAACTATCTACTCTATTAGCTCTGGGTAGTCAGGTAAACCCTATCCCTAACCTCATCCTATCCCCTTCAACGCTCAAACTTTCTCGGGCACGCCGAACTGGAATGTCCCTAAGGGTCACTAAATGCCATAGGGCTACAATCTTTGATGAGGCATATCTCAGAGCTCATGTGAGGTATGGATGCAATTCTAGTTCCTACAGGATGATGTTGCAGAGAATTACAATAACCTCTCTCACTTTTTGGAGATCACACTCTATTTTAATTTTAGGACACCATCTCTGGTGATGCTAAAACTTGCAATATTGGCCAGTACAAAGTTCCCAATTGCCAACTCTCTCTCACTTTTCATTATGGGATCAAACTGTATGTTCCATTAGCTCCTGGTGGGTAGGTAAACCCTATCCCTAACTTGGTCCTATCCTCTTCAACGCTTGAACATTCTCAGGTATGCCAAACCAGAATGTCCCAAAGGGTCACTAAATGCCATAGGGCTGTGATCTTTGATAGGGCATATCTCAGATCTTGTGTGAGGTATGGATGCGATTCTAGTTCCTATAGGACCATGTTGTAGAGACCTACAATAATCTCTCTCACCTTTTTGAGATCACACTCTATTTTCATTTTATGATGCCATCTCGGGTGATGCTAAAACTTGCAGTATTGGCCAGTACAAAGTTGCCAACTGGAAAATCTCTCTCACCTTTCATCATGGGATCGAACTGTCTACTCCATTAGGTCTAAGTTGTTGGGTAAACCCTATCCCTAACCTTCTCCTATTCTCTTCAGTGCTCAAACATTCTTGGGCACGCCGAACTGGAATGTCCCTAAGGGTCACTAGATGCCATAAGGTTGTGATCTTTGATGGGGCATATCTCAAAGCTCATGTGAGGTATGGATGTAATTCCAATTCATACAAGATGGTGTTGTGGAGACCTACAATAACCTCTCTCACTTTTTGCAGATCACACTTTTTTTTTCATTTTACGATGCCATCTTGGGTAATGATAAAACTTGCAATATTGGCCAGTACAAAGCTTCCAACTGCCAAATCTCTCTCACATTTCATCGTGGGATCGAACTGTCTGCTCCATTAGGTTTGGGTGGCTGGGTAAAACCTATCCCCAACCTCATCCTATCCCCTTCAACGCTTGAACATTCTTAGGCATACCAAATCAGAATGTCCCTAAGGTTCACTAAATGCCATAGGGCTGCAATCTTTGACGGGGCATATTTGGGAGCTCGTGTGAGGTATGGATGGGATTCAAGTTCCTACAAGATTGTGTTGTAGAGACCTAAAATAACCTCTCTCACTTTTTTGAGATCACACTATGTTTTTATTTTACAATGCCATCTTAGGTGATGCTAAAACTTGTAGTATTGGCCAGTACAAAGTTGCCAACTACTAAATCTCTCTCACCTTTCATCGTGGGATCGAACTATCTACTTTGTTAGCTCTAGGTGGCTGGATAAACCCTATCCCTAACCTCGTCGTATCCCCTTCAATGCTTGAACATTCTCAGGCATTCTCGAACATTCTCCACTACACTAATTACAAACACTTTTGAGTTGTTTAGGAGTCTTTAAGACCTTCAAAATTGACTTGTAACTTTTTATGCCAACTTCAAAAATAAGAAATTTTATTACATTAAATCTAGGCATTATCTTTCAACAAAAATTTATTAGCATTCTTATTTAGCCCTATCCAAAGTTTTGAGAAAGGTCTAGGAATAATTTGTGCTGAAATATAAACTTAATTTAAATAGTAGCCTTATGCAAATTCAAGGTTGACATTGTCCATGAACAAATTATTGCTCAATCAACCTTGTCCTCTCCAATTTGGAGTTCTCCCTTTTCTACCAAATTAGTCTACAAAAAAACTCAAAAAAGCCTAATCATTCTCAAATTGATTATGTTTGAGAAGGGTACATTGCACTCACCTTCAAGGTGTGAATCTCTTTTTAATGATAACATTTCTATCACAAAAGCCATAATATTGAAACCCAATGAATGCATGAAAATACCACATTGTAGGTCATGTGTCTAATGGCTTCTTGTTTACTCATTTTTTTGATATTCATTACACATCCAAATTGTCACCAACTCTATAACTCTCTATCCTCCACTAAAACAATCAAATTTCTAGAGGCAACTCACTGTTTTGTGTCATTTTTCATGACTAGGGATGATAAGAGTATGAGTAGATATAAAATATTTTCTACAAAATATAAATATATTCCTATGCTACAATGGATAATCAATATTGATTAACTTTAAAGATGTTAAGAAAAAGGGGAAATTTAGTTTAAAACATTGATAAATTGTTAATGAAGATAAAATATTGAATGGACTTATATCAAAGGTAGTGATGTAAAAATAGAAGATATGAGTCAAAGGGGGAGAAATAAACTATTGGTGAATGCTACTCAGGGAGAGAAGTGTTATATTTATAATATGAGTCAAGCAGAGATGTGAAGTAGAGAAGTGTTTTAAGGAGATGAAGGGTTTATTAGTTCTATGAGTATTTTCATAATGGGGAATATATAATAGAAAAAAGTGGAAACATTATTGTGTTTCATCATAATTTGAAGATGATAAATATTGGTGAGTAGAGGAGGTTTGAGGCCATGCACCAATTATCTAGTAATTACTTTGAAAACCAAACCTAGTGTGACCTTATTAGGTCTATGTACTTTACATGGGTTAGTGCTACAAGAATGGAATTGGGAATCTAGGCTTTGGAGTCTTAAATAAATTTCAAAAGGGTGTCTGAATCTACCCATAGGATTGCTAGATTTCAACCTAAGAGGACTTTAAGTCCTGAAAATTAGAGTAGGAGACCTATAAGGAATTCTATGATAGTCAACATTTTGTACTGTATGACAATTGGAGGGTTAGACCAAGATTTTATTCTTAATCAGTTCAACATAAGGAAGGTGTCTGAATAGAAACTTGGGGTTGGTGAAGCCATTGGTGAAGAGTAACAATTATTGGCTTGAAATAGGGCTAGTATCCCTAAAACAAAAAAGGTGGAAGATCTTGATTGGCGAAGTAGTCACCTTGGGGGAGTTCACAAATGACCCTATCACTTTGGATAGGCCACAAAAATGATATCCTAAAGGAATAAGATATTAGGAAGGCCACAAGTTTAGTTTGGTAGATTAGGAAGAAGAAAGTTCTTAAACCTCACTTCTTGCTCAACTTCTCTACATTAGTGAGAGGGAGATGAAGAGGATAGGTGGCTACATAGATATGGAAAAAATAGAAATATAAAGAGTGGGGGGAATAAGAGAGATTTAGATACAAGATAGAGTGAGATACAAGTATAACATGAGCCAAAACTACCAAATTGAAGTGCTTGAATCCTTCATTAGAAAATCAACACCCAAATTTGAATCGGAGTCTACAAGACAACGTGTTCCTTCCACTTGTCATACTCTTTTATTTCCTTTTAAAGATGCTCTATGATTTTCCATAGCATGCATTATAAATTCATTAACAAGTATAGCTCCCTCTTATAAGTATCTTATGTGTCATCTTAGATTCGTCCCCCTCTCATGTGAGATATCTCTCTTTCTTATACATCACAACTATTTATTAAACTTTTTTTTTTTACCTTAATCTAGTTACTATAGAATAATAACAACACATTCCAATCAACTTGTGATTATGTTACAATCATTAATGTATAGAAACACATAAAAATATCAGTGATTATGTTACATTTATGATTTTGAAAATGACTTTTTTTTGCAAATAATCCATCCTTTCTCTACTATCTCTGACATTTTTTAATTGATGATAAAGAATGGTGGTTATGTATTGAAGCTCAACAACCTAGTTGTGTTTTTTCTTCTTGTCTATATTCTTTTTGTAACAATGATTTTTTCTTCTAAACAAACTTTGTGACCACTTGTGATCAAATTTTTATCTTATTTTTAACATAAATGTTTAGAGAACTTTTGATCTAATTTTGTTGGATAGAGTAATTTCAAACTACTGATTTCTTTCATGGAGTTCCTAATAAATCTCACGGTTCTCATTTAGGTGACCAATTGCTAGGAGGTACACGAATATTGCCTAATAAAGTTTATTGCCAAGAGGTCGTAATCAATCTTGATTGATAAATTTTATTGCCAATCAATATTGTATCAAAAATTCAAACTAATTAGGTATTGAATTAAACTTGATAAACAAATGATAGAGAAGGAAAACATTAAACATGAACAAGATCATGAATCATATGATGATGACATATTGCAAATGATTTACTTATGCTTAAACAGTGATAATTTTTATTATTAATCAATATATTCTATCAATGTTTTGAATAGATTAGCTATTGAATTTAATGTCATACATAAACATATCTAATTTAATGTCATACATGCACATATCTAATTTAATTTCAGACACGAACATATCTAATTTAATGTCATACAGGAAAAAACATATAATATAGAATGATAACCAATAATGTCATGTACATTAACAAACACATAATATATTATGATAACCAATAATGTCGTATATGAAAAAACATATCATATATTAACCAGTAATGTCATAAGTCGAATAATGTCATACATCAAATATAGAATGTCATATACATCAAATGTGTATTGAATATGTCCATGGATGCCTATATATATACATGTCTAGATCAACTATATCTTTTCCTTCCCACAAGGGGAAGGAAACAAGTCTCTTGACATCCTTTACCGTCATGTGGAGGGAGATGGTGGAGATGATGGGGTCCTCTAAACATGCTCACTTGACCTCTTGCTAAGGCTCTTCTCCAACTCCAACTGATACAAAGAAATTAGATATGAATTATTATTTATTATACCTTGAAATCAAATATATGTACACACAAAATAAAATTTTTTTTACTGCCATCAAATAGTCACTCTGTAAGTCCACCTCGAATGCTCGTGGACGATTAGGCGTGACGAGACCCTACAAAAATTCAATAAATATAATCACTTATAAATAACATTAGAAATTTTGAGACTAAATATTATAAACAACAAATAAAATGAAGAAAATTCTTTCATACCTCCGTCAATGGTTGTGAGCTAGTCATAGCTGCAGCCACTCCACTATCAATAGACTATCGCAGATGAGGAGTTGTGTTCGACATCATGAGCTGCATGTTATACAATAGGCATTAAATCTAACATGAAACATGAAATAAATATAATCAAATGAATTAAATTAACATGAAACAACTGTACTTGTGTGAAGCTCATATGATGTCTATGCTCTGAGTCCATAATAAAGGTTGAGGGTCTTGTGGAGAACTGATGCACATGCATAATTTTTTTTGTCAATCCTTAATATGATTACATAATAAATATATGTATTAATTAAAATTATTAAATTGATACATACCTCTGGACTCATGGAAGGGACAAAAAATGGGCTTGGAGGATCACTGCTAGGTCCAACAACACTCTAACCCTGAATTTTGAACAATGTCAATATATGCTAATTAATTAATCATTCACTATACATATGAAATGTGATGAAATTAGTAAATTATAATTGTAATTTACGTATGTGTCGATTACAAATGTGTCATTTAGGAATTGATTGCTGACAAGCCTATCATCCACACCATCTCTAGCATGAGTGCCAAATATGCATAGGGATCCACATGAAGTGCACATTTGACCACCACACACAGAAGGCTCCCCCTCAAATAATGGGCTCATGGAATGGATAATGGTCTATGTCAAAGCATTAATGGTCCCTAGAGCACTGGCCTCTACATGTTTCTTCAGAACTAAATGAATAGTCACATGCTCGTGTTGTGGCTTGACCACAGGTGCTCTAACTACATTAGGGTCACGACGTGCTCCTGGCCTCTCAAATGATGACCCCCCACCTCTACCCTGGGAGTCTCATATATCAAAATAATTAGGGATCTCCCCAAGGACAAACTCACAATATAATTTCTTCAAAAAATACAAGGGGACCTCCTGATTGTTGCAAGGAGGGGCATCAAAAACCATTCACTATCTATCCCAAAAATTATTTCTAATAGCATCATGTATACACCAATGCATGGGGAATCATTTAGTACCCTCTCTAATAGTATTTTTCTCATCGAGTTTTCTAAATAATGCACGTATACTACCTTTAGGTATTTTTTTTTTTTTTAACATCTTCATATGACAATTTATTTGCATAAAATCTTTTTTGTTCATCCCTCTTGACCCGCCAAATATCTAACTAACCACTAACTGAGGCTATTTGGGTGTTAATAGATTCAAGGGATGATGCTAATTGAGCCCTCATTGGATTGGTTTGTCCAGATTCTTTCAATCGAGCAATGAGTCTTCCTAATTCAATTTTGCCTCTCTCTATTTCATTTATTATATTTTCTTGTGTGCCTGGTGTAGATCTTGCAATTGGTTCAGTTTGTGGATCTTGTTGTTCTTCTTGAGGAGGGTTTTGGTTTTGAGGTTCTTGAGGGTTTTGAGGTTCTTGTGGATTTTCTAATTGATTATGGACATTTCTTGATAAAAAATCAATTGAAACCCAAATAAATAAACAAATCTAAATGAAATTTGTAAAAACCCTACAAAAAAATATAAAAAACCTACAAAACAATATGAAAAACATATCCAACAATGCAAAGTTAATTTTATATCACTTATGGCATCGTTGGCGAGGAGGCATTTTGGCAAAGGATGGTAAAAATGTTGGACTTTTAACTCGCATATGCACTACTCTCTATTGGAATAGCAAAAAATACTGATGAAAATGATGGGTTGCGGGTGTGCAACCCATCATATATACTTTTTTAGTTTTGCTAATAGCTCGCACACACTATAACATGTACGTAGTATGGCTCAGGTTACCTAAGCCATAGCATGTATGCGGTATAGTGCATGCACGCTATAGCATGTGTGTGCTATTGAAAATAGGAAAAAAAAAAATTGTCACCTTTTTGGCACCACAACTCGGTGCATATGCTCAAAGAACATATATAAAATCTAAGAATGTATAGGAAGAAGATATAAGATATCAAGATATATGATATGAAATATAAAATGAATTACATTAATAACCTTGAAGGCCAATGAAGTAGGTTCACTTGAATTTGAAAAAATGCTAGCATAATCTTTAAAAAAGTTATTATTCTAGATTTGGGACCCCATAATTGATATTTTTCATTTTCTAAAAATATTAGAGATACTGTAATGGAATGAATTGGAAGTCAAAGATGAGCTAAAGAGATCAAGGATGACCTAGAGTAATAAGAAAGAATTGATTCAAGGATGAGGTCATCTTTGACCTAAGTTTCAAATCTTTTCTTCGAACCTAAAACCCTAGTTCCAAGATCTATATTATCTACCTTGGAAAAAAAAAATATCCAAACCTATACATAAGAGAAATGATGTTTTTTTTTCTCGAGGAGGGGAGAGGGTGGGGTGGGTGTGGGGGTGGGGGAAGGGGGTGGGTGAAGGTGTTGGTGGGGGGGTGGGGCAAGGGGAGGGTTAGGTTCTTTCCTTGCACAAACCCCAACTTAAGAATTAACCTTTAATTGAGAAAGAATGAAAAAGAAAGAAATATGTAAATATTCACCTCCCTTTTTAAATCTCTATGAATGAATTTATATTTTCTATCTATAAAGTTGTATAGCTTCTTGCATGTATACATATGAATAATATATAATTTTAATGTAGGATGCTTCCACAAATTAAATAAATCTACAAAGCTTCTAAACATAGATCAATGAATATAAATATGCTATTGAATTATTGAAGGGTTAAATGCTTGAATGGTAAATTCTTATGCAAGGTAAATGAATGTAGATATCTCCTTCCTTTATGGAAAAATAAACTATTTTCTATGATGAAAGAAGCAATATTTTGAGGAGAAAATGTAAGACCTATGAAATTTTGGGCCTTCAATGAACCAATTCTCATCTAGCCTAAATTCCATTATGCACTTTGAAAACTTTCTTGTATGGATGATGACTTTAATGGATATTTCTCTTTATGAGTGCTCCTACACTAAAAGGGATCTCTTGAAAGTGTAATGGTGTCCAAATTAAATATGTGAACCTCTCTATTTATATTCACACAGAAATTAAAGTCAAAATCAATAACTACATTGGGTGGGAAACAAATTGAGATACCTACAATTAGCTAAAGATATAAGGGAAATTAGCTTGAGTAAGGTACAAAATAGTTCCTTGCCATGGGGTAAGAGATGATATAACCCCTTATGCAAGGGTAAGAGATGAATTCATCCCTTACTTGAGTCTATATGAGCCTCAAGATGTGCGCAAGTATCATGATGATAAAAAATAAACAACTAGAAATAGATAGAAATTCAAGGAATAACAACAATTCATATATAAATTTATCCATAGACCTAGGAGATAAATAAAGCCTAAAGGGATGGATAAAAGGTTCTACATATAAATTATACTCTTTTTAAGAAAATACATTTATCCCTCGGTTTACTATGACTATGAGATGAACTCAAACTCACAATAAAGTATATCAAATGCATTTAATGATCTCATTAAGACTAAGTAGAAAAGGAAACAATGAATTACCCAATTGAATTTGAGTCCTTGTCAAGTCCGAGATGTGTGTGTGTGTGTGTGTGTGTGTGTGTGTGTGTGTGTGTGTGTGAGAGAGAGAGAGAGAGAGAGAGAGAGAGTAAAAAAGGGGATCTAATTGACCCACCTAGTAAAATTTGTGTATCTTATTATGAAAAAAATTAAAGATAGAATTGAAATGATCTAGCAAGTGTGTGTACCTAGTAGTCAATCGTAAGAAAACCTTGCAAATTATAGAAACTTTGCATGTGTGTACCTCATGGATGGATTAGGGTAATTTTTATCTAGAAAAATTAATTTTTTAGACATCCCAAAAATTAATTAATCTAACATCATGGATATAGGATATATAATTTTTAGGATACAAAAAGTGTTCTAGAAAGCTATGTTATGCTAGTCAACCAATCCAAAGGAAGGGAAAGTAACTCCCTGTAGAAATTTGTCTTATACTAGTGTACTCTATCTTTCATTCTTGAAATGAATATAACAATATACAATAAGGAGGAAGTTTATGGCCCCCTTTGAGATGGAAAATAATTTCTTATTTTTTAATCTTAAGGAATCAATAATCAAGGATAAAGAAATTTCAACATCAACATAATATCCAAAAGTAACATCCAATCCAAGCCAAAAAGGTCACAACTTCTATAAGACTATGGAAGGGAAGAATGCAATGAGATGTCATGCAAGATGTATAAAAGGAAGTGCTTGTAAAGGATGAGATATTTTTTATGATCCAAGGTAATAAATGTATTTACCATTGAGATCTAATTATAAATAATGTATGATTGGATATCAAATGATAAAAATTAGTACTTAACTAATGGAAAAGTTGATCCTTGAGCCTAGCTTCCTTGGCTTCCTTTTGTACCCCAATGGCTTCATCTCTTGCTAGATTGGCATTACCTTTCTTATCCTAATATGTGCTCATTCTTAATCCTATATGCTCATATTTCTTCTTTATCAGTACTATTTTCTTGGTTAGCTTCTCATTTCCAGTCATGAGCTTAATTATTGCTTCTTCAAATTCATCAAATCCACTTTTCTCCTCAAGATGTTCGATGAAATTTCAAATATAAATAAGTTTCTTTTTCTTAGTCAATGACTCTTAAATTATCTTTCAAACCCTTAATGTTGTCAAACAGTTTATCAAGTTATCTTTTTAGCCTATGATCCTACATTAGATATTTCCTTATTTTTTAATCTCTTCACTTTTAGGGTCTATTCTTTGATATGAATTATAGTACTAAATTGGTACTTAGAGGGAGACTAAATAAATATAAACTTTCAAAAAAATTACTTGATCTATCACTCCAAATAATCTGTATACATGTTATTATAATAGAAGCACAATGATGAAACAAATAAGATAAAAGAATTAAAACTCACACAAAGATGCATACATTAGTGACTCAAAAACTTTGTAAATGGAAACCCTTTATGAGAGGACAAAAATAATCGTGGGACTAATATACCCACTAATCTTTCCTTGTAAGTAAAAGGGTGCCTTGTTAAAGGCTACAACTATTCTTTCTAAGAAAATATACTTTTAGGAATGGATAGAAAATGTCAGGATTATATAAGCCTATTAAGGCTATGTTTTTAGAGAATATGAGATGTATTTATGAAAGAAAACTTGATAGAGGATTTACAAGGACTTACATTCAAGTATTCCAGGTTAAAGGATTACAATAATAGTAATGATAAGAAAACAAACTAAAGCTCAAATCTAAAGTGTTACACAAATATCTTCTAGATTACATGTTAGTATTTAAAAATTCATTGATATTTTTTTTGTATTCTTACATTTCCATATAAATTGATCTTGTTTTATTCTTCCTTATTGGGCTTACAAATAGGTCTGCTATTTCTCTCTGTGGACTATCCCTCTTATTTTATTTATAATCTTTTCCTGTAAAAATTCTTTACAATAATACTAACCAACTCATAAGATGAAGTTTATACATTATATACATTCTTCAACATATGGGCACTAAAATCCTAATAGATTTTCCTCAAAGTAAATGAATTGAAAATTTCAATAGCATATGTGAGCTAGTCATAGAGGACCTATAATATATATATATATAGGAGGCAATGTGATTGTCTAAATCAAAAAATCTAAGAGGAAACTCATTTCCTAGATTTCCAACTCCACCATATACATAACAAGGACATCTTTCATAAGCATCCATTGACTATCTCTTACTAAATTACTAGCCACTATTCTATGAAGATCCATAAAAATCTTTCAAAAAAATTTATCATGAGCATGGAGGTGTATTATCCTATGTTTAGGTATTTTGATTACAATATGGCCCATGTGTATACCATGCCCTATTAGGGCCATCTTGGTAACCCTATTGAGGCTGAAGACTTTCGATCTTTTATCATTATCTTATCTTAGGTATGGTGTTTTAGATCCCCCCTATTAGTAAAAGGGGATCTATAAAATCTATGAGCCTGAATACTTTGGATAAGGTTTTATAATTGTTCATTTTCCCCGTAAGACTTTCCCTATATATCCTCTACAATGTAGGTTGTCTCTACTGCAAGCCTCGGAGATTTTGGTCCAGCCATATGTTTGCGACTTTGACTTCTAACATTTAGGCCCTAAATAAATTTTTTGACAAGAATCCTCTCATCCTTAAGCAAGTCATCATACTAGAAAAACTCAAAAATAATTCTCTCATATTGAGACACAAACACACCTCATTTTTCAAGGGTGTGAAACTTGTTTATATACTACACCACCTATATTTCTCTGATGTATATTGACATTTAAGTCCTTCTAGAACAATCTCGCAAGTAAGCATAGTAATGATACAATGATTGCATTCCTCTTGACACCACCATGTGGATCTATTGTCTCTCATCCAATGTATTTTAATGCATGCCTTTAGGTTTCTCGCATATAGACACAAACCAAAGCACCTCTAAAGACTAATAACCCATGAATCATCTTGTACACAATCTTTGGTTACTACAAGGGTGGGTGGATGCCTTTAATTGTGAAACTCACAAAATAGATCTCCTTCCTCTTTAAAGGCTCTACCATCATCTACTATCTCTGGTGGTGGCATAACTTGTGACACATCAAGATGCACTGATGCTAACTCTCTTTTCGTCTCCTTATGGTATTTTGCATGGCTAGGAGGTGGTCTCCTACTACACTTTTTATTTTTAAATGCTTTTACCTATGAAGAGTGATGTTATTGTTCTTGTTGAACAATTCTTGTTGGTGGTACCCTAGCATGAATCAATCCAAATAAATCCCAAATTGCTTTTATGACTTTGGAGTTAAGATTTGTTGTGGGGTCCTCGTGGTCTACCTTTAAAGCATGAGTCCATGTTGCATATGATCAAATTTCTCTCTTTTCACACCACATCCACAAACATGACCATAAACATGTCCAATTCTTGTCCTAGGCATCCTATAAATAGTATATAAAGGTATAAATTATCTTATGTATCATGATGGCCATTATTCCCAGTGTTGGAACCTAGTCTTTGAATCCAAATACCATGCCTAGTATTTAAGTAACAGATCCTAACACAACCTACAATATTTTTCAATATATATATATATATATATATATATATATATATATATATTCATTTGAAGCATAATTTTTCATCTTAGTGATGTCTTTATTCCATATCTTTATGCATAGAATGTTGCAAAAGTAATGATATAATTATGCAAACAATTTATTTTTGTATACTACCTTTTTGACTATAGGATATGTCTCTTTAAATTGATGAACTTACTAAAAATATTTATGATATCTTTGATAAATAAGAATAATAGTTATATCATTATCATTCTTTTTTAGATTGATAATAAAAAGAGGAAATTTATTCACTAATGGATATTATGGATATATATTGTACAAAAATATATACTAATATTATATCAAATTTTAAAAATTTTACAAATATATATTCCTCGTTAAAATCATCATAACAAACATATTAATTCTATTTTAATCATAGTTAAGCTTAATTAATTAATTATTTGCATAACTTTCTTAAAAAACAAAATAAGTCAATGGGCCCTTAGTCTACTGGTGAAGTTGAAAGGTTCACATGGAGCCATCGACATGTGAAAGTGATGAGGTTGGGATTGTGCCACAGAAGAATTTGGTAAAATAGATACCCCTCCATAAAAAATAAAAGAAATTATCTTATTTAAGTTATATATATATATATATATATATATATAACTTAAATAACCTTTAAACCAATTCACTTATTGCTCAATGCCTACGAAATCACTTCTTTAAAAACTAATACTTCAATTTGTGACTTTCCATTGTGGAGATCTGCATATCATGGTAAGTATAGGGCGAGTAAAGCCCAAGGTAGACAAATAGCAGCCATCCCATAAAATAAGCTACAATAGTAAGCTATAAAATAAGCCATTCAGGGAATGATGGGAAATATGTAAGAAACACAGCTTGCACAAGTGGAAATATACATTCTAAAACTCAACCAAACTAAAACTCTATGAAAATTAGAAAGTGCAAATAGCATGGCGGAAATTGCATGGATGATATCACGTATTTATCAACAATTTTTCCGAGAAGATGTGTAATGGAGTGCATAATTATTTTGTTTAAGGTGTAGCCAGGAATGTATATCAAGTGACATGAGCAGTAATTGCAACTGTTGTATTTTTAATATACCATTTACCATTTTATGTTTACCATTCTTGTCGACATCATTTTTGTTCCCTCCTTTTAGCATGGCCTTTATCACAGAGGTTCAAGACTTGCCACTCCGAAATATAATGCTTATTTGGGATCAACTGAAAAATGTGAGGATTGGATTACAAAGTCATAGCCGAGTTTGTTATCATCAGATTGAGTGGAATGCGAATGCAAATCATGGGCGGATGTTTAAAAAGTTGTAATAACTTGGGGTGTTCTCAAGTCTTGCATCTCTGAGATATAAGCCATGATAAAAAAATGAAAAGAAAGAGGTAGGGGGAAGTTATAAAGAAGTTACAGATTTTTTCAATAAGTTCTTTTAGCATATAGATAGATTAATTTATGTCAATATAAGTATCACATTATTATTATTTCGATTTGATTTGATTTAACTTATGAGTGAATAATCTTTTTTCTTTCAACCAATCATATTTACGTATTTTAGTTTTGATTTTTGATTTTTAATTTTTAAAGGTATATATATATATATATATATATATATATATATATATATATATATAAGATTTTAAGTTTCTAAAATGAAAATTTTTTTGTTTACTTCTAATTGATTGGCTATAAGAACAGATGTACAGAAGTATTCTAAGACCATGTTTCAAATATAGAGAATACATATTTAATATTATTTTATTTTATTTTGTATGGTGTACAATAGAAAATGTGTATTTTATTCATTATGTCTAACATTAAAGATTATGATGGATATTTATATAATTATTTTTATTTTTAATAAACCTATATTAAATTACAAAAGCATTGAATAGTTATTTTTTGTATTTCTAGCTTGTCTTATATAAGTCATTCAAAATGATTAGGAAAATAAATTTAAAAATAATATATATTTATAAATAATAAAACAGCTCTATTAAAGTACACATTATATTTTAATATACTATTTAAAACTATATATTCTAATTAGTTATAGTAATATAATTAGATTCAATTTCACAAAAGGCTAAGTTTTTGACATTGTTCATTGAAAATATGCATATAGCAAAAGCCTTCCAATTTTATTGGATGCAAAACTTATTTCTTTCACTTGTAAATGTCCATGCTTCTACCATGTCATCACCTCATGCTTGTTCACTATACATGAAAACATAGCTCAATGCATACTTGGAACTCTTGGAAACATTCTAAATGTCATGATATTTTATATTTTCTTTTTAAACATTGGAAAATTTAATGTTGATGATATTTTTATTTTTTTTTAAATATTATGAATATTGTTGGAAACTCCATTGAAAAGTCATGATATAATTCAAATATACATTAAGTATTAATACATGAAAACATAAAGAACCATCACATATACTTTTTAGGGACCTAATACAGGCTGACTCGTGCCTAAAACCTCTTTGGCTTGGAGCCAAGGACTAAGGGGCATCAATGACATCAAAATCACCTGGGGCACGATCCTAGCCTCATCCCTTATGATTTCATAGCCTTGCACTAGCAAGACTTGATCCATGATGGGCTCTTTATGAGCCATTCAAATTCACTGGTAGACCAAGGGCCCATTGACAATATATTTGGAATCTTATAGCTTGAACAAAAAATATTGAAATTATTTTGAATGATAAGTATTTTTATATTAAAAATATATTTTTTAATCTACTCTACCTAATTCTGGAAATACAAGCCACTATGTCACACTTGTTGTTTTAATAGATTTGTACTTTTTATTATAAAGGATTAGTTAATCATGTGCCTCACATTTGACATATTTTGTAGTTTTTCTTACATATAATAGGACTTCTATATTTTTACCTTATTCATCACATCCTTAACATGAATCAAGTAAAATATTCTTTAAATCACATTTGGGATTTTTCATTTATTTTAGAGGAAGTAGTGGCTAGGGATTTGAGGATATAGATTTTTAGATTCTTCTAGGAGTTCAAAAGATGTTGATCTTTAATTACTGGTGAGAATATAATAAGTTTTGATATATATTTCTAAATATTGAATATATGAATTAATAGTATCTATTTGAAGTACACATTTACTAGGAAGGTGTTGTAGAGATAGCATTGGATTTTTACATCGCATGGATCGAGAATAGTGGTGTAGCACAAGAAACATTCTTCCAATATTTTGTGTTTCTAATTATTCTTCACTTGTATTCTTTGTGGGAATTTTTACAATTAGCTTATTTCCCAACTTTAATCTCTGACCTTGCAGTAGGGTATCAGTTTGATAATGAAAAGACTATCAGATGATCCCATTAGAGGTGTTATAGAGAATAAGATTCCCAAATTCTTGTATCTCCATCCTTTGAAAATTTTGGGTGGATATGATTGAAGAACACATGAGTGTGCCATCTGAGATCCTTAACACAAGTTCCCCTGTGGAGCTGAGTGTTAGGGCTACATTTTCTTGCACTAACTGATATTAAATATTATTGATTTTATTAAAACAATTGCTTGATATTTGAGTTACAAAGATTAGATAACTTGTAATGATGGTAATTCACACCAATTAATATAAGAATGAAAGATTATGATTTACAATTGATACTTCTTAAATAATATCATGCTATAAGATATTGCTATGTCTACCTTGTCTTTGGAAATATACAAGATAGTAGGGTCTTCGTGATTACTTTACTTTAGTATTTGCAAACTTATTTTCAAAAGGAAAGTACTCCCTTGAGCAGTCAAATGAGGATAAATAGATGATAAGAAATACTTGATGATGTCTTTGAGAATGGGATTGATTCTTATAATAGATCTCATTTTTATTGGATACTTGCACCCAGGTTGGGATAGAACCTCTCCTTTTTAGAAATGGGCATTTAATGGTTAGTCACTATCTTTGCATAGTTATGAATAATCACTTCTAATTATTTTTTTCACTTCACTTGTCATTTTTTATTAATCTTCCATGGGTGGTGATAAAGACAATATCCTATTGATTGTTGATAATGTGATTGTCTATTTGCTATTAGGAAACTACATACATATGTACACACACACACACACACACACACACACACACACAATTATGGATGCATTTATGTTTTTTGATGTGAACATGGGAACACTTGAATGGTGTAACAAAATTTGACCTTTGATGTTCAATCTTCCTAATCAATATGTCTTGTAATGGTTATAATTTATGGGTGATTATGATGATCATTTGAGAAATACGTAAGGTGATAATCTTGACATGCTTGCTAACTAATATGTCATGGTTAACATTAACATTTATTGCATATTGGTTTGGTAAGTGGTTCTCTATTTGGTTATCTCCTCAATGATAATAATTGTTGGATGATCATGCTTCTTGTCTTATCATGTTGCTTGCTAACTTCATTATCTCATCTTTGTATGATTAATGATAAGGATTTGTATTTATATATGATAAATGGATGGATGCTATGATGTTACAACAATAGGTAGAATTTGTGCAAACTTAAGTTATCATACTTAACAATTAGCTATTATGTATTCCTTTGGGTGGAAATAACTTTATTGATACTATTACGAATGACTCAAAAACCAAGATATTATCTAAGAGAGTGTGAAATAAAAAAGAAACACACAACATAAATCAGAATGAAAGAGAATAGCTTTGTGGTTCTTCATTTGGAATCTTTAGCATCATCAACAGTGTGATTTTAGTTCCATTATTATTGAAGTTTACATCATCAAGTTGTCCATTAGAGTAGTGTGCAAATATAATGGTAGTTCAATGCAATCATATGCAATTGATCGTTCTCCCTTTTCAATTGTACTTTGAGTAAGGAGTTGGGATATTTGGGTCCCATATTTGCCACTTCTCCTAGATGAATATTATGAATGAATACATGGAAAAGGGCAATAGTGGCCTAATTTTATTAAGTAGTCCTATGGAGGTGCAGGTGGAAAAGAGTGTAGCTTTTTGCTCATATAATGAGTGCCTATCCCTTAATATCCAAGGATGCTATACACAAATTTGTGGGTTGAGGTGTTAAAAAATATTGAAGACTACTTTGAGCTCCTATATTGTCACTAATCACTTGGGAAAAAATAAGCCATATTTTAGTCAAACACAAGTGCATAGGTAGAGAGCACTTGATGTTGAGAATACACTCAAATGCATGGAAGAACCATTTATGCCAAGATTGAAAGCTAAAATCATTTAACTAATTGAGATGCTTTTAGATATGAAATGGTTCCCAGCAACCTAGATGATCACCCTGCTTAAATTATGTTGAGTAAAAGACCCTGTACCTTTCTCTATATTTACTACTCATTCATTCTTATTTGCTTACTTTAGGGCCACACAAAAACTGTAGCACCAAATGTGTGAGTTTTATCTTCACAATTTGGCAGTCCCTTACTATTTTAGCTAGAATTCCTTAATTAACATAGGAGATGTACAACTCAAGGCTCTTGCTTCTTATCGAGGGAATGAGTAAGAAAGGGGAAAGTCCCTTCACACATACCAAGAAAGGGAGAAGTTTGCAGATGAATGGGTTGATTTGATTTATAGAAGGAAAGAGGTTGAAGTGTTTGTCCAATATAGAGCATAGGACTATCCAAGGGTCAAAGAATTGGTGGCTATGAAAAGTAGGGAAATAAAGAAACATTTTCAAAATTGATGGCATGAATTTACCCAATAACTCGAAAGGGAGAAGCCTCACTAAATCTACAATTGTATTGTATTAGAGTCTTGTTGGTCATTTTTTCCTTCTCGCCAAAATCTCCATATTTGAATTTATATGTGGTAATGTTTGCATATTTTAAAAATCAAATAAAGTGGGGTGCAGAAATAATTCATACTAAAATTTAGGTTATGTTTTATTTCCTAAGTGACTGCGCACTTTAATATTTTGTGGGCCAGCAACTTTCCCCTCGTCATATCTTTTTATAATCTACAATCATCGCTATGTTGCTATGCAGAGTTACATGACCTTCTTTTCATATGATAGTGATGGGTTGGTGGACCCCTTCTTGTCAAAGCATGTTGACATTTTGCTAGTTTCTCATTGGCTAGGGTAATGACTATGTAAGGTGTGGGCTAGTTTCTTCAGTGCACCTTCCTCATCGTCATGTCTTTCATCATCTATGATTGTTGCTTCGTCACTTTGTGGAGTTGCACATTCTTTATGTCATGTGACAAAGTGACATCATGCCACATGTCTATGTGGGTTTGAGTTTCTTTGGTGGGTCATCTTCTAACTACACCAACATGTCAATGTTTTGTTATGTGGGTTAGAGGGTGACAAGGTGATGAGTCAGATTGAGCTAGTGTATGGTGGTAATCTCATTTGCCTAGCCTCTGACATGTTGAGGTCATGGCCACATGTTCTTCGTTCTACCTTCTACCGTCTAATGCAAAAAAATCAAGGGTGTCACCTTGTCACTTAGCAAAGTTTCTTGATCTTTAATCATTGTGACAAAGCGACAAGTTGACATGTAGTATGGTGGGTCCTCTCCTTTTTTCGGCCATAGTGTGATGTGGGTGGAGTGTCAAATAGGTTGGAAAAGGACCATATTTCTATTCATTAGTACAATGATAGGTTGGGTGTACCTTTGGGGTCATTAGATTGAAGAAGATTGATATCTCTCACTTTACCACTATAGGAAGTTTTTTGATCTTTAGTAATAGCAACATAACAAGGTCTTGCCATGTGTGTTGGTGGGCTCAAGTTAAGTTGACATCATAGTTAAGGTTGACAGTATCATAAACCATCATGGTTAAGTTTAAAGGTGATGTGGTTAGTTAAACATGATATGGTCAAATTAGTGAAGACTTCATGAAGTGGCAAAAGGAAATAATATGGTTGGTCCACATGGAGGTTTCAGGTTGTTTAACTAGGTTGACCTATTGACCATGCTGATTTTGTAAGCCGAAAATGGGGAAAGATTGGGTTTTCTTGCACAATCTAATCTTTTTGATTGATTTCAACCACTTCAGAGTTAATGCTAAGTTTTAATAGTGCAAAGGACACTCTTCTCACCATCTAATCATCAATTTCGAGGAGTTTTAGCATTGATTGGCACCACTTTTTCACTTTAGGGTTTCTTCCAAGTGAGGGTTTCATGATTTTCATGCCTCTATAAGTGTACCATATAAAATCTAGTGTTTGGGCTACCTTGATTGTTTCCTGCAAACTTAATGACAGTAGTTTTGGAGTCACTTCAGTTGGAAATATCTCAGTTATGCCTAAGCTATAAATTCAAATTTTGTAATCATTGTAAGATTTTATCTTTCTTTGATTCTCTAGTATTGCTTCCATACATACTACTCTAATTTCTCATGCCTCTGAGCCATTTTAATCCTCTGTCAAGTTCATTTTAGCCATTAACACACTATGAAAGTTCTCTCTACCTCTGGTTAATGTTTTTGTCTATATTCTACAATTTGAATTATTGGATCTACTTTTGACATTTGAATGATATTAAGTGAAGACCCTTCCTATAACATTATTTTTTTTTCTGATCTACATGTGATTTTTGAATTTAGAAAAGTTTGAATCTGTATTCTTTGAGGTTACAACTACTTAATTGTGCATTTATGGATAGGAATAAGCTCAAAAACTCTATTTTTATCCATCACCCCTTAGGTTAGAGTAGATATATTTTCTTTCATGCATTCCTTCTCCCTTTTCCTCTTCGAGTGTAGTTAGGTGCACCCTGATAGTAAAGGAAGCTGACCTTCTTCAGAGACTCAACCTCATAGTTCAAGTCCTACAACTTGGAGGGCTTTTCCATAGTTTACAATGATTTTCTTAGATAAAAAATTTGGACAAGGTTGCAAAATATTCCAACAATAACTCTTGAGTAACCACTTACATTAAGCCTTCATTGGACAATGAGGTCAGTTGGCTTCCACTCATCTTTCATCCTCACTCCTCTATCTAGTTCCACATTATTCAATAGGGAAGTTAGTGGATATGGCCAAGGAAAGAGAATAAAAAGAGGAGATTATAAGGCAAAAAGGTTTTTGTATGACACAAGACATCTCTCAGACTATGTATAAAGTCCAGTTTTGCCAACACTGGGTGGATCAACTAAAGCACATGTGATATACATAAATGCTACCTTAATTTTTGATTTGCTAAGTTGTTACTACAACTATGTACTATGTATTATTTTAGAGGAATAAAGTGAATGACTTGATGATGTGTACATGTTACTCATAAGTTTGAAGTTACATCTCCTCAAGTAATGACTACTTAAGGTAATGCAATTCTCTTGTAGTTAGATTCATTTAATTAAGAAATTTAAAATGTGTGTGTGTGTGTGTGTGTTTGTGTGTGTGTGGAATAACTATTATGCTTAGTGATATAATCTAGAGATGAGCTTAGTAGTTAGAATTAGAGGCTAATTGTTGGGTAGCCATTTGTCATTATTAAGCCCAATAATCTACAAATACTTATCCCCCAACACAAATGAATGTTGGAAATGGATTGAATGTGTGTGCCTTAAGTTTGAGGAAATAAGGAAAGATGAGATGGTGATTGTTGTTGACTCTAATTATTAGATTGAAGGTTATTCTAGAAAAACTAAGATTTATCCCTGATATGGAGCCTCGTACGAATGTCACTAGACTTAACTCTTTCTTGGACACATTGAGTGCTTACAAAAATTCATTAAGAATTTTGCATAAAAATCCTATTGGTTGGATAAGTTGACTTGAAACAGCAAGCCATATGCATGGGAGATTGCACAAGGAGAGGCCTTTGAGGAGCTCAAACAAGGATAGTGTGTATGCCCATTTTGGCATTTATCTAAATTGGGACAAAGATTTCTATGTTAGACAGATAATTTACAATCATTCATCTAGCTAACATCATGAAATAAGTGAAATCACTACATGAACATACAAGTATCATCATCCAAAGGATAAACATTAATACATTAACTAACTAAGTAGTTCATCACATAAATCAACTAAGTATGAACTAACTTCTAATCAAGTTTGGTAACCAAATACTGCTATTCATAAACCATAATCATAAAATAGGCGTAAAAGAAATTGGCAATCCAATAAGTAGTCAACTAGGAATCGACATTACATTATGTGCATATAATTAACTTTATGTACATAAAATCTATAATAAAATTCAAAGAATTTCTATCTATTATATTGAGGTCATGGATATTTATTAAGAAACAATTATTTTTGTAAGTATGTTCTCTCTAGAATATAAATTATATTAAAATATATTGATTCAATAAGAAAAAAATTTTCTCCTAGAAACTCACATGATAATTAGTTTTGGACATATGGAAATCAGTAATACATGTTTAGATATCATTGAACTTATTTATGATGGAAGGTATGAGTTCAAGGACAATTAGGGGGAATGTTTTGTGGTATAGAGGAAACAATTTGTATATCCACATTTAGAAAGAAAAAATGTTGAAGCATGCTTCATGTTTCAAACTACTATCATGTCTCGCCAAAGTTTAGAATCCCCTCATCAAATATTTTGCCAAAACAGTTGCCGAAATAAATTTTCAAAATTATTTCTATATGTTGGGATTTTCCTCTTAAAACGCATTCAAATTATTCAAATGCAAATGTAAAAATAAAATAAAATTAGCAATGAAAACATTCAACCATAAAATCAACCACTACATAAAATAATAATAAAGCCCTAGCTCTAATTTAGCCGTGCCTCCTCCAAATTAGCGACATTGATGTTGGCAATTTTAAAATTGATAAGATTCTACTTTCCAAAAGAAATCTGTGTATTAACAAATCAAGAAGCTGTTGTTTCATATCATAATGGATTGCAGGAGATGTTTCACTGATTATGGGAGAGCTTGTTTAGAGAAATTTGTGAGCATAGTTCTAACCCAATGCTTACAATGTTTTATTTTATATACATTGGTGGTATTGGGACAGTGTTTCTCCCTTCCTCCATCTCTTATACTTTTGATCACGCCATATGCTTTAGATGTGAAAGATGGTAATGAAATTGAGAATTAGAAAAACTCAGACAAAGAAGAAGCAAAAGTTAAATTGGAGCATCTTCATTCCTCCCAGCAAATTGAGGGCACCGATTGTCTCCATACAATTGTGTTGGAGGAAATCAAAGCATTAGGATATGTGCCTCACTCAAATCACTGAGAAGAAATAGTTGAGGATAAAGAGTGGAAACCCACACAGGTAATACATATTATTTAAGTTTTTTGGGCATATTTTGAATTTTCACTCTTACAAAGGTGTAGATTTAACTGTTTGTTTCTTGAATTTGGCCGTTTTCTTAATTGTTGGAATTTTGGAGAAAGAAAGAGTAAAGGTGAATGCTAGGGTGTAATTCTCATTTATGTGTTGCTCACTTTCAGTAGATATCATAGTTTCAATAGGTTGAATAATTGTCAATGGGCCCTTGGTCTACTGGCGAAGTTGAATGGCTCACAAAGAGCCCACCAGGGATCAAGTCTTGCTGAGTGCAAGGTCCATAGACATCATAAGGGATGAGGTCGGGATCGTGCCCTGGGCAAATTTTGCAGTGTGGATGTTCCCCGTATCGAGTACCTAAAATTGTTAATGGTGGCCTTCGCTAGTTGGTAGTTCGCAGGCTTTGTGCCTTGCTGGGCTGCCTCGCAGGTCTGAACCCTCCATCAAAAAAAAAATAGTTTGAATAATTCAATAATCGTGATTATAGTGCTATATGATTATATTTTGTAATAGATACTTGTATTTGATGATGTATTTATAAAGTAGTGTATCTAAGTGGTTTGTAAATTTTTATTTTTTATAAATAAATTAAATCTTGTTGTACTAGATTATTCTGATGGATTGGATTCATCTTGGTACCTTTAAAAAAATTAATGTAACAATTAATTAAGTAATACAAATTATTGCATTTTAAATTTTTTACTTTTGAAAATAATAATATTTTTTGTAGAATTCAAATTTCTATTGTTAAGTTTTGCAAAATAATTTATATTATAGACCTCAATTTTTTTTTTAATATCTTTTAATTATGAAAAATAATATGTCTATATCTATAATTTTTTATATAAATTTTAATTTATGTAAAATATGTGACTATCCTCAATAAAAATTGTAATATTAAATTTCAAAAAAAAGTTTAAAGAATAAATATTCATCAAATTTCAAAAAAATAGTTTATAGAATATATTTTTACCAAATCTTTTATTTTAGAAAATAACAAAAAAAAAATTAGATAAAAATCACCAAACAACTTTGACATTTTTCCCACCATGATCAAGATTTCTTATTTCTTTTGCCCTAACTTGGCTTTCTCAATTACATTGTTGAGTTTACCCTTGTCAAAAAAAATGTTAAAGAAGTTTTCAAAAAAGTGTTCATAGTTATGCTTCTTAATTTCATTCTCCCTCTTCCAACTTCTCATCTTCTCATTCTTCATTGGTATCTTCTACTTTAAAGTTTCAATCTCAGATTATGTCTCTGTCTAAATCATCAAGAGGCTTCCTTCATCTATCTTCTCTCTCAATTCTATTGAAATATTAAATTAAAATAGACATTTGTCCCTAGAGAAAAATGCCCACCTACCACCCTGATGGTGTCAAAGGCTTGAATGCAAGTAGGTGAATTTAAAATTTGAGAGGCAAACATTTTTTTGGAAAGAAGGAAAAACAAAGGAATGATCTGATTCAGTCGACCAGTTAGTAGAGTCAAAAAAATGTTGCAGAGTAGAGCAGAGAGAAGGATTGAAGCAGTGGTAGAGAAGAAAATCAATTAGCAAATCAGAGTAAAGAGTTTAGAAGACAAAAGGGATTCAACTTTGTGAGTTGTACGTGTTGGATCTTTTGTCATTCTGTAAGTTATTGTTGATTCAACCTCTGAAGCAGTGATTGCTCCAAGCATTGTTGTATGCAGCCATTAGAGTTGTAAGTTTAAAGTTTAAAGTTTTAATCTGTCTAAATATTTTAAGGTTATTTTATGATTTTTCTGGTTGAAGCTAAATGTTCCTAGATTTTGTAATAGTTTGAATAGAAAGCAAGCAAGCAAACAAAAAAACATATCTTGTTGTTGTCACTCTTCTTCTATTCATCATTACATGTTATTTTGTATTATAGAAGATCATCATTGAAATCTTCATACTTCAACTTTTTGTGTTTTAATGGTAGTTTGTCGCTTTGCTCACTCGGTCTAGACTTGACTGAGCTTCTTCTCTATAGACCCTATCAAGCTCACTCGACACCCTTTGGCTACCGAACTCATAGCATAGTCTTGTGTTGAGCTTCATCTCATAGAGGATACTGAGCCCACTTACCATTGTCATGTGCCAAGTTACCCAAGTGCTGAGTTCACTTAGCTTCCTCTTGTGCCAAGCTCACTCAGCACCCTCCTATCACTTGGCATCTATTGGTGCCGAGCAAAATTTTTGGGTTTGTGATTTTATTCTTCACATGGTATCAAATCTTTGAGGCTCCACATCTATATTGAGTTAGGGAATTTTTTTTGGGATATTTGACATGGAAGGAGATGCAAGAAAGATATGGCGGTGGCCACTATCCTTCAATGGGAAAAATTATGATTCATGGACAAAGAAAATGAAAACCATAATGGTTGCAAATGATTTGTGGGAGTTTGTGATTAATGGGTTCAATGATGTGACAGACCCAACTCAATATGCTACCCTTACCAACAATCAAAAGACTCAGTTGAAAGAGTCAAGAAGAAAGGATGCTAAGGCATTAAGTCTGATTGAGGAAACAATGACAAAGATAGTCTTCTCCAAGATTGTAACAACAAATTATTCAAAGGAAGCATTGGACATCCTTGAGATGAACTTCAAGGGAACTGATAAGGTCAGAGTAGTAAAGCTACATATGATTAGAAGAGAGTTTGAGAACCTTTAGATGAGGGATAATGACCCTATTGCAAAGTTTAGCTCACAAATCTCCACTTTGATAAACCGACTCAAGTAAAATGGAGAAGATTGAGAATTTTGATCTAAATTTTGCCTCCTTATTGCCAAGAGTGATTAAAAGTCTAAGGAAGATATACCAAAAAGAAAGGTATGATGAAGATTATGATGATAGTGTAAATTTTGTATTATTTCTCATAGTGATCCAATATATTTTGTGGAAGCTGTGAAAGAGGAGAAATGGTGTAATGTCATGGATGAGGAAATAGATGCTATTGAAGGAAATAAGACATGGGAGTTAACTACTTTTCCTCCCAAGAAAATGTCATTGGAGTGAAATGGGTTTATAAGACCAAGTGCAATGGAAAAATAGATAGGTATAAGGCATGTTTAGTGGTCAAGGGGTACAAGGAACAATATGGCAAAGATTGTGATGAGACATATGCCCTAGTTGCAAGAATGGAAACCATGTGTGCTATCATAGCAATTGTAGCCTAGCACAAATGGAAGGTATATCAAATGGATATGAAGTCCACCTTCCTAAATGGTGTATTTAAAGAAGTTTATGTGGAGTAGCCACTTGGTTATGAAGTTGCAGGTGAAGAGCACAAGGTGTATAGATTGAAGAGAGCTCTATATGGGCTCAAGTAAGCTCCAAGGGCATGGTAGAGCATGATTGCCTCATATTTGATGAGCAATGGCTTTAGCACAAGTGATGGTGAGCCAACACTTTACATCAAGGTAGCAAACGGTAATGTGTTGATTGTTGTCTTGTATGTAGATGATGTAATCTTCAATAGAAATGATAATTTCCTAATTGGTGAGTTTAAAGAGGCTATGAAAAATGAATTTGAAATGATAGACTTAGGTGGCTTGAAGTACTTTCTAAGCATAGAAGTAAAATAAATGCATGATGGCATCTTCATCTCTCAATAAAAGTATGCAAGGGAAATCTTGGAGAGATTCAAAATTTAGAATACTAAGGCAGCCCCAACACCAATACAAATAGGCCTAAAGTTTAATGAGGAAGATTGTAGCATAAGTGTGACTTCAACACTATACAAGAGCATCGTTGGATGTTTGATATATTTGACTGGAACTTGGTCAGACATAATGCATGCAATTAGTTTGATTTTCAAATTTATGGAAACACCGAAGGATTCCCATTGGCAAGTGGGAAAGAGGATCCTAAGGTATGTGAATGGTACCAAGGGATTTGGATCTTTGTATACTACAGTGAATGATTTCAAATTGGTTGGTTACATGGATAGTGATTGGGCTGAAAGTTTAGATGATAGGAAGAGCACTTTCAGATGCATGTTCCATATGGGATTAGGTGTTATTTCATGGGCATCCAAAAAGCAACCTATTGTTGCTCAATCTATACTAGAGGTTGGATATATAGTAGCAAATGCAAGACCATGTCAAGCTATTTGGTTAATGAGAATCTTGACAGATTTGAATGAAAGGCAAGAGGATCGAACCACAATTTATTGTGACAACATCTCTTCAATTACATTATCCAAGAATCTAGTCTTCCATGGGAGAAGCAAGCATATTGAGATTAGATATTACTTCATTAGAGATTTGGTGGAGAATGGGGATATCAAAATGGAATTTTTTAAGTTTGAGTAGCAGCTAGCAGACATTTTCACAAAGCCATTAGGCATTGGAACTTTTGAACACCTAAGAGAGTTTCTTGGTGTAGTTGATGTGGATCAGTAGTGATCCTTGTCTTTTTTAACTTGGGACAAAGGGGGAGTGTTGAAATATTAAATGCAGATAGACATTTTCCCCTAGATCCAAATGTCCACCTACCTCCCTCACAACATCAGAGTATTGAATGCAGATAGGTGAATTTGAAATTTGAGAGGGAAACATTTTGTTTGGAAAGAAGAAAAAAAAAAGGAATGATCTAACTCATTCAACCAGTTAGTAGAGTCAGAGAAAAATTGCAAAGCAGAGTAGAGAGAAGGATTGAAGTAGGTGCAGAGAAGTAAATTGATCACTAGACTAGAGTAAAGAGTTTAGAAGACAGAAGGGTTTCAACTTTGTGAGTTGCATGTGTTGGATCTTTTGTCATTCTATAAGTTATTGTTGATTCAACCTGTGAAGAAATGATTACTCAATGCATTGTTGTATGCAACTATTAGAACTGTAAGTTTAAAGTTTGAAGTTTTAATCAGTTTGAATATTTTAGGGTTATTTTAAGGTTTTTCTAGTTGAAGCTAAATGCCCCTAGATTTTTTGATAGTTTGAATCATATTTGAATGGAAAGCAAGCAAGCAAGTAGGAAAACAAATCTTGTTGTTCTCACTCTTCTACTATTCATCATTACATGTTATTTTGTATTAGAGAAGATTATCGTTGAAATCTTCATACTTCAGCTCTCTGTATTTTAATGGTAGTTTGTCACTCTGCTCACTCAGTCTAGACTTTACTGAGTTTCCTCTCTATAGACCCTACTAAGCTCTCTTGTCACCCTTTGGTTATTGAGTTCACTTAGCATAGTCTTTTGTCAATCTTCACCTCATAGAGGAGACCAAGTTCACTTGGCATTGTCATGTGTCGAGTTACCCAAGTGTCAAGTTTACTCAACTTCCTCTTGTGCCGAGCTCACTCGACTCCCTCATGTCATCAGCATCTAATGGTGCTGAGAAAAATTGGCACTCGAGATGTTCGTGTGCGAAGAAAATTATTGGGGTTTGTGATTTTATTCTTCACAAATTCCTCCACAACCTAATCTTTCCTGCGCTGGATATTCTCCAAAATAGGTAACATACTCTTCTTACCAACCTAAACCATCTAAATCTCCATCAAAGTGGCCAAGAGAGATGGGCCCTTCCTTCATCCCATCTAATTCACAAACAATGTTATCAACTGGCCAATAGATAATGAAAGTAATCCCATCAATTTGAGATGTAGAAGCAACAACCAATTCTTTTTTGGAAAAACTATTGTGAGCTTCCTAAAGTACATTGTTATTTGTAATATAAAGATATTTGAGTAGAGGTGTGTTGAAATTTCTACTATACTCCTTCAAAGTGGAGAATTGTGGACCGATTTCCACATGATATGGGAAATTCATGAATATGGAAATTATGGCCTGAGTTGCACACACATTATTGAATTCTTACTTTGAAAAGAAGATCTTTGGAAGATCCAATACAGGTCTGTTATCATTCCCTGGTATTTTGTAGTTGGGTAGGAAGATTAGGCCATAAATGGGTAGAAGATCAGTTAGACATTGTGAGTCCAGAGAATGTAATTCCTCTACTCTCCCTTCACTTCCATTTCTCCAATGATTTTTGTCAAAACACCTGGTTCACATTGGACTAAAGGCCAAGACATCTTCAACTATTGGAAAATGCAAATAATGAGATTTAAGTTGCCTTATCTAGAGGGTTTTTGAGAGGTAGGCTAGGAGTGGTGCAATCAAATATAAACAGTGTATTTTTTGGGAAATTAAGGGTGAGGTAATTAGTTTATTTGAAATGTTGACATAAAAAATAAAACCATTTTTAAGGAAAAAATTGAAGTGATTTTGATTTTAGTTAGAAATAGAGAAAGTTTTAGAAATTATTATTATAATGTTTCTTTAAGATGATCAATGTAATTAAAATACTTTCTTTAGAAAATGTTAGATATTTGTATACATTATATTATATAATTTTATTGGGGACATTTCTAATAGTTTGTAAAGAATATTAAAATGGATAGAAGGTCATTTAGACAATTCCTCTACTCTACCCCCCTTCACTACCATTTCTCTAATGACTTGTATGAGAACACCTTGGACAAAGGCAAGGTAAGGGTGATGCAATAATTTTGACATATTTCAATTATAAATAGGGTATGTTTTGGAAATTAAGGTTAGGGTAATCAATTTGTTTGCAATGCCTAAAAGTATTTTTTTGGGAAAAAAAATTGAAGTGATTGACATTTTAATTGTAAATAAAGAAAGTTTTATAAATTATTATAGGAAAGTTCATTTAAGGTTATCAATGAATTTGAAATACCTCTCTAAAAAGGTTAGATGCTTGTACACACACACACATATATAGGGACACTTTTAGTAGTTAGAGAAAAATATTAAAATAATAGGACTTGGAAGGTCCTTAATTTTTTTTAGTATTATATTTTTATACACATTTGTACAAAGTTCATAACACAAACTTTGAGAGTAAACTTTGTATTTATAGTTATAAACATGTTTATCCTAACTTGGACACTTTTTTTGTAAAATGTTAAAATAATAATATATTGAAGGTTTATATTTTGATTATTTTATTATTTAAAATTGCAAACTTAGATTTTAATTAAAAGTACAACATATGGTGGAAATTAGATACGAATTTTCAAATTAAGGAGATCAATTTATTAGTACTTGTTGTAGGCTAAGTAATATTGTAATATTTTTCATTTCATGCCTTACCTAGTGATTAATTTTTTTCTTCAACTAGTTTAAATTTATCAATAACTAGTGATTAAATTTTTCTTTCAATTAGTTTTAATTTATCATTTAAAAGTTTAATTATAAAATCAATATTAGTGATGGGGACACAACCCACGCACAGAATGGACACAACAGAAAAGTGGAAATTATATTAACTAGGAAAATAAGCTAGTACAAACAGTAAAGAGAAAATAAACTTCAAAGCATGCCCTAAGGGATTACAATAGCATAAATCTGGAGATAATTTTCTCCTTTCAGTACCTCCTCTCAAACTCCACTCTGAGCTGCCTTTTACAATGCCAGAAATCTCCTAAAATAGACCCCGAAGGGTTAAGGACTAGGAATACATTCTAGAAAGTGCTAGTAGGCATCCACTGACCAAATAGAAGGCTCCAGAAGCTGTGTTAGAAGTTGGTGCAAATCTAGAAGAATCCAAAGATGGTAACCAAACTTTCGAGAGGCATAACTTTTGAACCGTAGCTCCGATTGACGAACTGTTTACATTTTCGAAAAGCTCTCGAAGGGCTCTATAGCCCTATGGACTAGCTTTGCTTGTCCCCCATTTTTTGACCCTTTTTGAGGTCATTTAACGCCCCTAATCTGACTTTGAAGCATTCTTAGGAGGTCTCCAAAACTTGAAAAATTGCAATAACTTTCAAACCGTGGGGCCTTTTGACCTGATTCTTTTTTTGGAATGCTCTAAATTACAATTACATTCATCTGGCCAATTTACACCTCCTAGTTCACCAAAATGATGGCTCAATTACATACTCCTATTTTTTCAAGATTTACACGAACACTGATAGTTGAACTACGAGAGTTGGAACCTTTATTTGACCCAAATGGGTATCCAAAAATGAAAACACATGAAACAGAAACTAATTCTAAGTACATTTTTTTGGGTGACACAGGATTGCCCTTATACCTCTGGATGCTCCTGCATTAGACACCCAGGGTAGATTGAAAAGTGACCTTGTCACTTTATGAATGGTAGAGAAAATCCCAAATGGGAAACCTCAGCTACTGAAATCCAAGTTGAGTCCTTGATCAACTGTCCTTTCCACTTCACCAAATACTCTTCATACTGCCTATTTCTGGTACTCCTACCCACACGATGATCTAGAATGTCTTCTATCTCCTCCTTCTTAGAAGTAGGAATTGGACATGGCTCTAACACTGGCTCGTCATCTGCACCATCATCATGATACTCTGTTAAGTCTGCAATGTTGAAAATAGGAGAAATGTGAATACCATCTGGCAGCTCCACCTCATATGCATTTCTTGAGTCATGTTTCTTCAGAATTTTGCAAGGGCCAAATTTCTTCATTTTCAGCTTGTTGTAAGTACCGGTTGGAAATATTTCTTTTTGTAAGTGCACCATGACTAGATCCCCTACTTGGAATTCCTTGTGTCTTCTCCTTTGATCAGCCCTAGCTTTATACTCTTGATTCATCTTGGTAATGTGTGCTTGAACCTCCTCATGTAGATGCTTAATATGTTCATCAAATTCCTCAGCTTCAGCAATTGTCCTTTCCCCTTGTTCTATCTTCCTCAGCTTTGGTGCAGTCCTTGGGCTACTCCCATATACAATTTGGAATGGTGATTTTCCAGTACTCCTATTTATAGAGTTATTATAAGAAAACTCTGCTTGTGGTAGAATCAAATCCCATCCCTTGGGCTTATCCCCAACTAAACATCTTAGCAAATTTCCCAGACTTCTATTTACTAGTTTTGTTTGGCCGTCAGTCTACGGGTGATGTGTGGAACTGAATTTCAAGTCTGTTCTCAACTTCTTCCACAATGTCATCTAGAAATACCCCACAAATTTAGTATCTCTGTCAGAAAATATACTCCTTGGGAGACCATGGAGTCTCACCACCTCTCTAAAAAACAAGTCCCTTTGTGTCCTTAGCAATCCAAGAACAAAATCCATGCTTATGTCCTCCCATGGATTTGATGGAATAGGCAATGGCTGATACAGTCCAGTATTGTGGCTAAATCCCTTAGCAACTTGACAAACTTGGCAACTCTGTACAAACTTCTTCACATCCTGTGAAATTTGAGGCCAAAAATAATGTTCTCAGAATGGCAATGTCTTATCTCGACCAAAATGTCCTGCCATCCCTCCACTGTGTTTCTCCTTAATCAAATTTTCCCTCATGGAACTCCTTGGAATAAATAATTGACTGCCCTTGAATAACATACCATCCTAAATCAGATAGTCTAACTACTTAGTTCTATCTATAGCAACAAGCTCTTTACAAGCTTTCCATGCTTCAACAAAATCAAGATCCTCAGGGTACAAATTCTTGAGTTCATCAAACCCAACTACTTCAACCTGCATTACTATAAGCAACAACTATCTCCTACTTAGTGCATCTGCAACCCTGTTAGATTTTCCACTTCTATGCTTCAACACAAGTGTATAACTCTACAAGAACTCTACCTACTTCATATGCCTCTGATTCAATTTACCTTGGCTATTTAGGTACTGTAATGCCTGATGATCAGTATACAAAAGAAATTTCTTTGGCAATAAATAATGCCTCCATTTCTTTAAGACCTGAACTATTGCATAGAATTCTTGATCATAAACAGAATACTTCTTCTTTGCATCATTCAATTTTTCACTAAAATATGCAATAGGCTTACCTTCTTGGCTTAATACAGCCCCAATAGCACTGCCACTAGCATCACAATCCACCTGGAACACTTTTCTAAAATCAGGAAGTGCCAACACAGGCTGTTCTGTCACCTTCTTCTTCAACAATTCAAAACTTCTTGCAACTATTGCAGTCCACTTGAACTCTTTTCTATCCCCTCTTATCGTATCAATTAGGGGTGCACATATGCCACTGAAATTCTTAATAAACTTCCTATAATAACTAACCAGACCATGAAATGATCTTACCTTAGTAGTAGAACTTGGAGTAGGCCATTCCAAGATGGCTTTTACCTTCTCTAGATCCATTTTGAGACCTTTAGGTGATATAACAAACCCCAAATAGACTAACTCCCTTTTTTCAAAGATACACTTCTTTAGATTAATTAACAGTTTCTCTTCCCTTAGCCTTTCGAGGACACTACGAATATGCAATAAATGTTCTTCCAAAGTCTTGCTGAAAATTAAAATATCATCCAAATAAACAATAAAAAATCTTTCCAAGAACATCTTAAGTACCTCATTCATGAGCCACATGAAGGTGCTTAGGGCGTTCGTCAATTCAAAGGGCATGATTAACCACTCATAAAGACTCTCCTTGGTCTTGAAGATTTTTTTCCACTCATGCCCTTCTCGAATCCATATCTGGTGATAACCACTCTTTAGATCTATCTTTGTGAAGTACTGAGCTCCACTCAAGCAGTCCATA
The DNA here is from genome assembly GCA_028749045.1 of Cupressus sempervirens. NCBI lineage: Eukaryota > Viridiplantae > Streptophyta > Pinopsida > Cupressales > Cupressaceae > Cupressus > Cupressus sempervirens. The sequence continues at coordinate 738,957,582 of CM053787.1, forward strand.
AGATCATCCATCCTTGGCAAAGGAAATCGATACTTGATGGTTATCCTATTTATAGCTCGACAATCTGTACACATCCTCCACCCTCCATCCTTCTTTGGTGTGAGTACTGCAGGTACTGCACATGGACTTAAGCTCTCCTGAATCAAGCCCTTCCTCAACAGCTCCTGAACCTGTCTCTTTAGCTCCTCTATTTTAGTAGGAGTCATCCTGTGACCAGCCTTGTTAGACAAACTAGCTCCTAGAATCAGATCTATCTGATGACTGATTTGCCTTACTGGTGGCAATCCATCTAGAACATTATCAGAGATAATATCTCCAAACTCACCTAGTAAATCTAAAACTTCAAGTGGTATTTCACTACTAAATTCTTTATCTTTCCCAAGAATCAAAGCATAGCACATACGCTGATGTTTCATGCCATCTAAAAACTTCCTTCCATCAAGAAGAAAAATCCTAGCACTGCTACATACCTTTTCACCTTCCTTTTTCATGGGCTTCAATTTGTGGCGAACTCCATCCTTTGTTAGAGACTATGTGTTTGCATGACCATCATGTACTGCATGTCTATCAAACTGCCATGGTCTACCCAACAATAGATGGCAAACATCCATCGGAATAACATCAAAGAGAACTCCATCATGTTAACTCCCAATTTTGAATTTCACTAAACATTGTTCACTTACCAGGACATTATGATTGTCTTTCACCCAAGCAATCTGATAGGGCTGGGGATGTCTCTCCCTCTTGAGCTTCAGCTTAGATACCATCTCCTATGACACCAAGTTATCTGTGCTACCATGATCAATGATCACGTCACAACATTTATCCTCACACTTGCTTCTGGCACGGAACAAACTCCTCCATTATCCTTGTTCAATCTCGCCACTTAGTAGGACTCTTTCATTTACCAAGGTCTCTCCTCTTTCTGCATCCTCTGAATGTGATGATTGTGGATCCTCATCCACATGAGCAACCCTAGCTTGGCCCTCAGCTCTCCTATTTGTCATTCCTTGTCATTGAGGGCATTCAAAGGCATGATGACCTTCTTCATTGCAATGAAAATAGGTACCACAGAAGCCTCCTCTTCCTTGTCTACGTCCTCTACCTCTTCCTCTCTGATTTCCAAAGTCTTCATCATGGGAGTGGTTGAAACCCTCATTCCTTTGGTTCCTGCTAGTACCCTCATCTTCATTTTTCTTTTGGGTTTCATTGTAGCCTCCAGATGACCTACTGCTTCCCCTTCCTTCAAACCTTTTATTCAGCTTCTCTTCAACTCGTAGGGCAAACTGGTATTCTTCTTCAACACTGGTCATTCTTACCAGACTTAATTCCTCTTGGATGCTAGGTCGCAACCCACTGATATAATGAGCAACCTTCTCCTTATTTGCTTCTACATGCCCCTCTCTAATCAAGAGTCAATAAAACTCCTCTGTATATTCTTGGACTTATCTTCCTACAAGCTTTAACCCATGCATCTTCTTAAACAAATCAAGCTCGTAGTCCACAAGAATGAACTGCTTCTTCAAGTTGTCCACCATGTGATCCCACCTTGTGATCTTCTCCTTTCCTCTTCTACTTCTTTCCAATTGAACCTCTTGCCACCAAATTTTGGCATGGCCTTTCAGTTTGGCCTTTGCAAACTTAACCCTATCTGGGTCCCTAATATCCTCATACTCAAAGTATTCTTCCAGTTCATTGATCCAATCGATCAACTCATCTGGTTTCAGATTTCCTGAAAATACACCCACTTCAATGGTAGGTCTTTTCCCAAACTTAGTAATGGCCCTAAAAATCCTTTCCTCTGCCGAATTCAAAACTTCTCCATCAAATTCCCCTTCTGGTCCAATTTCGTCTTCTTCATTGTCATCCTCACTTTCATCACCTGCGACCACATTTGTTCCTCTATGGAGCTCCTCCTGCAATTATTGTACCTACCTTTGGAGGGCTCTAACCTCCTTAGGATTAATAGCTCTGGCCCTTCCACCACACTCTCTTCATGGAGGCATCTTCTTAACTCAAACCCACAACCACACAGTCTTGGTGCAAACTGCCTCACAGTCGGCGCTCTGTCTACACACTCAGGAAAACCTACTCTCATACCACTTGATGGGGACACAACGAATGCACAAAATGGACACAACAGAAAAAAGGAAATTATATTAACTGGGAAAATAAGTTATTACAAACAGTAAAGAGAAAATAAACTTCACAACATGCCCTAAGGGCTTACAATAGCATAAATCTAGAGATTATTTTCTCCTTTCAATAGGTCCTCTCAAACTCCACTCTGAACTGCCTTTTACATTGTCAAAAATCTCCTTAAATAGACCCTGGAGGGTTAAGGACTAGGAATACATTCTAGAAAGTGCTAGTAGGCATCCACCGACCAAATAGAAGGCTCTAGAAGCTGCGTTAGAAGTCGGCGCAAATCTAAAAGAATCCAAAAATGGTAACCGAACTTCTGGAAGGCATAACTTTTGAACTGTAGCTTCGATTGACAAACCATTTAAATTTTTTAAAAGCTCTCAAAGTGCTCTATAGCCCTATGGACCAGCTTCACTCATCCCCCATTTTTTGACCCTTTTTGAGTTAATTTAATGCCCCTAACCTGACTTTGAAGCATTCTTAGGAGGTCTCCAAAACCTGAAAATTTGCAATAACTTTCAAACCATGGGGCCTTTTGACCTGATTCTTTTTTTGGAATGCTCTAAATTAAAATTACATTCATCTGGCCAATTTACATCTCCTAGTTCACCAAAATGATGGCTCAATTACATACTCCTATTTTTTCAAGATTTATAGGAACACTGATAGTGGAACTGTGAGAGTTGGAACCTTTATTTGACCCAAATGGGTATCCAAAAATAAAAACACATGAAATAGAAACTAAGTCTAAGTACATTTTTTTGGGTGACACAAGATTGCCCTTATACCTCTGGATGCTCCTACATCAATTAGCTTAATAATTTGTATAAAATTCTTTTCTATGATTTGATTGGATGAATCATTTTAACTCTTAATTTTAACTCAAATTGTAAAACATGATAATTTGCTACTTTTTTGGATTTTTAATATTATATTTTACAAATTAATTTTTTCATTCAATTAAAAATACTATATATACTTATATTATACAAGCTTTTAAGAAATACTATTATATATATTATTATTATAAAAATATTATATAACATTTTTATAAAAGTGTTGATGATAGAAGAGAACATTTGGATATGCATTTCATCTTGGAACAGGTGTGGCATGGGCATCAAAGAAGCAACCTATCGTGACTATTTCTTCAGTAGAAGCAGAATATGTAGCTGGTACATCAACAACATGTCAAGCAATATGGATGCAAAGAGTCTTGAAAGAGCAGTCTACTACAATCTATTGTGAGAACAATTCCATCATTGCACTATCAAAGAATCATGTTTTTCATAAGAAGACAAAGCACATTGATACTACATATCATTTATTCAAGAATTGGTCAATAATGGAGAAATTAGCTTGGAGTATTAATGCAAATCCGAAGATCAATTGAGAAATATACTTAGAAAGGCATTAGCACAAGAACAATCTAAAAGATCAAATGAATATTGTAAACTTGGATATAATTAATGGTAGAAATTATGGGGTAGTGTTGGCATGTGATAATTTCTACCTCTGTCAACAATCTAGACTTTGGCATAATTTTTTCAACCACCATATTTAATATGGCAGCTTCCCACCACCCTTCCATATACATTGTTCTCTTTCCTCTTTTTACATGTTATTTTTGACTGCCATGTATTCCTCATCCTTCCTATCATTATTGTCTATGGTTCTAGACCTCTATAAATAGAGGCAAATGTAATGGATGTAATCAATAGGAAAATAAGTAATAATACAAAGTTTTCTCATTTTTTTTTAGTTTTATGTGTATCTACCCACCTTTGAATTATGAGGAATGTTTTGTGATATAGAGGAAACAATTTGTAAATCGACATTTAGAAATAAAAAATGTTGAAGCAAGCTTCATGTTTTCAAACTAGTATCATGTCTCACCAAAGTTTAGAGTCCCCTCATCGAATATTGCCAAAATGGTCACTGAAACAAAATTACAAAATTATGTTACCGTATGTTGGAATTTTCATCTTTAAATGCATTCAAATTATGCAAATGTGAATTTAAAACTAAAATAAAATTAGCAATGAAAACATTCAACCATGAAATCAGCCACTACATAAAATTTTAAAAGCCCTAGCTCTAATTTAGTCGTGCCTCCTCCAAATCAGCAGCATTAATGTTGGCAATTTTAGAATTGATAAGATTCCACTTTCCAAAAGAAATCTATTTATCAACAAATCGGGAAGCTTTTGTTTCATAGCATAATGGATTGCAGGAGATGTTTCACCAATTTTGTGAGAGTTTGTTTAGAGAAATTTGTGAGAAGAATTCTGTTGTAGGAGTTATTAACCCAATGCTTAGAATGTTTTATTCTATATACATTTGTGGTATTGGGATGGTGTTTCTCCCTTCCTCTATCTCTTATAGTTTTCATCGTGGCATATGCCTGAGACATGAAAGATGGTAATCGAAATGAGAATTAGGAAAACTCAGAAAAAGTAGAAGCAAAACTAGTTAAATTGGAGCATCTTCATTCCTCCCTGCAAATTGAGGGCACCTATTGTCTCCATACAATTGTATCGGAGGAGATCAAAGCATTGGTATATGTGCCTCAGTCAGATCACTAAGAAGAAATGGTTGAGGATAAAGAGTCGAAACCCACACAGGTAATATACATTATTTCATTTTTTGGGCATATTTTGAATTTTCAACTCTTACAAAGGTGTAGATTTAACTATTTGTTTCTTGAATTTGGCAGTTTTCGAAATTGTTGGAATTTTGGAGAAAGAATGAGGGAAGGTGAATGCTAGGGTGTAATTCTCGTTTACGGGTTGCTCACTTTCAGTAGGTACCATAGTTTCAATAGGTTGAATAATTCAATAACTGTGATTATAGTGCTATCTGTTTATATATTTTGTAGACACTTGTATTTGATGATGTATTTATAAAGTGATATATTTAAGTGGTTTGTAAATTTTAATTTTTTATAAATAAATTTTAAAATTTTCACCGATAGTTGTCAACATAGCAATTCCATAAACTCCTGTTGTAAATTGTATGATAATGAAATTCCATAATAATAATAATAATCGTAAATATTATTCTATGTACAAATTTATTTTAATATCAATGGTCGCGAGATCAAAGCCCGAGTACTCTCTGACAAAGGGTATGAAATTAATAGCAACATACATGCCTATATTAAATCTTTGTAAAATCCTCTATTTATAAGTAAAAATTAAATATATCGAATATCATTGCACAGTTTAACCACATTTTTCCCACCACAGATCAAGATTTATTATTTCTTCTCCTTGGACTTTGTTGGAATATTAACTGTAGTTGGTCATTTCTCCTTGGAGCCAAACGCCCACCTACCACCCTTGAATGTTTAAAAAAAAAGTAATATAGGTATGTGAGTTTTAAAATTTGCAAATGAGAGGAAAAATATTCTTGGCAGAAGACAAAATGGAATGTTCAATTCCATTTGACTAGTAGATAGAAGTAGAAGAGAAAGAGCTTAGAAGTTGCAGAGAAAGTGATCAGCAGATTAAGTTTGTTGCAGGGACAAAGGAAGTTTTATTTTGTGACTGCAGTTTCACGTGCTTCTTTGTGTCATCCTATAAGTTCACAGTTTATTTGTTTGTTTTGACCTATTAAAGTAGTGATTTCTCTAAGCATTATTGTAAGTAGCCATTAAAGCTGCAAGTTTAAGGTTTCGAAGTATTGAAGTTGTTAAAGTTTTACCAGTTTAGGGTTATTTTAGGATTTTTTGGTTGAAACCACATGCTCCTAGATATTGCAATAGTTTGAATCAAAGTTGAATAGAAAGCTAGCAGGCATCTGTGAATCCAATGTTTCTTAGAATTTGTGAAGTTTATTGTTGAATATTTTAAACCTTGGGTTCTCTAGTTTTAATGGTGGAAAAGTTCACGTTGGAAGTCTGTCACTCAATTTTCTCTTTATTTGAGTTTTCAAATTTATAGTTATTGCCGAGCTCACTCAACATTTTCTTCTTTCGGGGTCCTCTCTCCAGTGGCTACCGAGTTCACTCGGTAATCCTATTGAGTTCACTCAGTAATCACACCCTGCATTGCCTACCGAGTTCACTCAGTAATCACACCTTGCATTGGCTACTGAGTTCACTCAAAATTTCTGAGTTGTTCTTCATCTACCAAGTTCACTCGATATCTAGTGTCTACCGAGTTGCTCTTCATTTCCTGAGTTCACTTGGCACACTTCTGCCGCTCAGTTTATTAAAAGTGCCAAGCAATTTTTAGCACTCAGTAATAGTTTGTGCCCAGTAAAATTTAAGGGTTGTGAAATTATTATTTAGGGTTGGTAATATATTTCTTACATGGTATCAGAGCCTTGAGGCCGCATATCCAAAGTGAGTTAGGGAATTTATTTTCTTGGGATATTTGACATGGCAGGAGATGCAAGAAAGATATGGCAGCAGCCACCACCCTTCAATGGACAAAAATATGATACATGGAAAAAGAAAATGAAAACTATTATGGTTGCAAATGATTAGTGGGAGTTTTTAGTTGATGGGTTTAATGATGTGATAGACCCGGCTCAATATGCTGCTCTCACAAATGCACAGAAGACTCATTTGAAAGAGTCAAGGAGGAAGGATGCTAAGACATTAAGTCTTATTGAGGCAGCAATGACAGAGACATTTTTTCCAAAAATTACAGCAGCAAATTATGCAAAGGAAGCTTGGGATATCCTTGAGATGAACTTCAAGGGGACAAACAAAGTTTGTACAGTAAAGCTAAAGAATATAAGAAGGGAGTTTGAGAACCTTCAGATGAAGGAAAATGAATCAATTGCAGACTTCAGTTCAAGGTCCTTCAATGTGATTAACCAACTAAAGTCTAATGGAGAAGACTATCAAGAGCAGAGGATAGTGGAGAAGATATTAAGGAGTTTACCTAATAAATATGACAATTTGGTCATGACCATAGAAGAGGCAAAAGACCTCACTATTTTAACAATGGATGAGGTTATGGGTACTCTTCAAACCCATGAGCATAGGATCAATAGATCTAAATCTTCTTCTTCCCATGAGCAAGAATTCAAGGCTCAATCAAATCCAAGAGGAAGGGGGACTGGAAGAAATGGCTCAGGAAGAAACTCAAGAGGTGGAGGCCGAGGTAATAGAGGACAAAGAAAAGTTGTATTACAAAGCTCAGGAAGAGTAGATGGAGCAAGTAGCTCACAAAATACTTCAAGAGGAGGTAAGAAAAAATACAACTCAAATAGGAGTAATGTAGAATGCTACTACTATCATAAATATGGACATTATACAAGTGAATTCTAGAAGAAGCAAAATGATCGATCAAAACAAGCGAATGCAGCTGATGTGAACATGAGAAGTGGAAACAATGCCACTGCCTTCATCATGTGTAATGTTGGTGAAGAAGGAAGCCCTGATGTTTCATATCTCGATAGTGGATGTAGCAACTACATGAGTGGTAATGAAACCTTCCTTTCATTCATTGACAAGAGTTTCAAATTTGAGATTAAAATGGGTAACAATGGAACCCTACCAGCTGTGGGCGAAGGATCTATTATGGTCCACACCAAGAAAGGTGAGAAGAAGGAAATACAAAATGTGTATTTCTCCCCTAGTATGAAGCACAATCTGATGAGCATTGGTCAACTCATTCAAAATGAATACAAAGTGCTGATGGAGAATGACACGTGTGTCATTCATGAAAAGGATGGGAGCAAGAACCTACTTGCAACAGTTCAAATGAAAAATAACAAAATGTTTTCCTTGAGCATAGAGACATGTTTCTCATCTCAAGTTGGTGCTGCACCTCCAACACAATCAGCTCTAAGAAGTGTGATTGAAGACCCCTCATGACTATGGCACCTCAAGTATGGTCATCTTGGCTATGCTAGTTTAAATTTGTTGTCAAATAAAATAATGGTAGAAGGTTTTTCATGTATAAGAAATTCTTATGACAATGAGGCTTGTATTTTGGGTAAGCAACACATGCTTCCCTTTAATTCTGAAAATTTTAGGAGGGCTAGATATCCATTAGAGTTAGTGCATACTAACCTAGTCGGTCCTATGCAAGTTACTTCCATTAGGGAGAATACTTATTTCATGACATTCATTGATGATTTCAGTCATACGAAATCAATGTATTTCTTAAAAAATAAATCTAAACCATTTGATAAATTTGTAGAATTTAAAGCCCAGGCTGAAAGAGAATGTGGACATTATATCAAATTCCTAAGATCAGATAGAGGAGGGGAGCGTACCTCCAATTCTTTTGTAAATTTTTGCAGGAAATATGGCATAAAGAAAGATCTCATAGCCATCTATACACTACAGAAAAATGGGGTAGCTAAAAGAAAGAACAAGACCATTGTTGAAATGGCAAGGAGCATGATGAAAGAGAAAGGTCTCCCAATTGAATTTTGGGGAGAGGCTGTCGCAACAATAATTTACCTAATTAATAGGTGTCCTACAAAGGCAGTCTGTGATAGAATTCCAATGGAAACATGGTTACGAGGAAGATGGACAGTTGAACACCTAAGGGTGTTTGGATGTGTTGAATATGCACATGTGCCTAAAGAGCAAAGGTTGAAATTGGATGAAAAAGGTGTGAAGTTCATCTTCATAGGCTATAGCTCAGAATCAAAGGCATACAGATTGTATGACCCATTGAATAACAAGATGATTCTTTCAAGAGATGTAAAATTTCTTGAAAGTCAGTCTTGGTATGGTTCAATTGATGAGTCACCAAGCACTTCAAGCTAAGTACCAATTATGAGTGAAGAAGATGCTGATGAACAAAAAGAAGAAGGAGCAGATAGAAGAAAAGGCAAGCAGCCTCAGTCATTGCCGAGCTCCTCTAGACATGACTAAGTGTCAGTGCCAAGTAACAGTGTAGATCAAGCTGGTTGGAAAAGTAGCAACAGTGAAGATTCTGATCCCACACTCTCCTCCCTATTATCAAGAAAGACCAAGAGTCTTAGGGAGTTATACTAAGATAAAAGGTATGAAGATTATGATGAGAGTGTTAATTTTGCATTATTTTCTCATAGTGATCCAATATATTTTGAAGAAGCTATTAAAGAGAAGAAATGGTGTAAGGCCATGGATGAGGAAATAGATATTATAGAAAGGAATGAGACATGGTAGCTAACTAAATTGCCTCCCAAGAAGCAAGTGATTGGAGTGAAATGGGTCTACAAGACCAAATGCAATGCTGAAGGCAAGATTGATAGACAGAAGGCAAGGCTGGTAGTCAAGGACTACAAACAATAGTATGGCAGAGATTATGATGAGACATATGCCCCAGTTGCAAGAATAGAAATCGTGGATGTTGTCATAGCAATTGCAGCTCAACACAAATGGAAGGTATACCAAATGGATGTGAAGTATGCCTTCCTAGATGGTGTATTAAAGGAAGAAGTATATTTGGAGCAGCCATCTGGTTATGAAGTAGTAGGTGAAGAGAACAAAGTATATAGATTGAATAGAGCTCTTTATGGGCTCAAGCAAGCTCTAAGGGCATGGTGCAATAGGATTGACTCATATTTGATGAGCAATGGCTTTAGCAAAAGCAATGCTGAGCCTACTCTCTACATCAAGGAAAAAAATAGAAATGTGTTGATTGTTGTCTTGTATGTAGATGATTTGATTTTAACTAGTAATGATGAGGATATAATTGGTGAGTTCAAAGAGACCTTGAAAAATGAATTTGAGATGATAGACTTAGGTCTCTTGAAATATTTTCTAGGCATAGAAGTAAAACAAATGCATGATGGAATTTTTATCTCTCATGAAAAATATGCATGGTAGATCTTGGAGAGATTCAAAATACAGAATACTAAGGCAGCCCCAACACCAACAATAGTAGGTCTAAAGTTGAGCAAGGAAGACTCTAGCAAGAGAGTGGATCCAACACTATACAAGAGTATAGTTAGAAGTTTAATGTATTTGACTGCAACTTGGCCAGACTTGATGCATGCAATAAGTTTGATTTTCAGATTTATGGAAACACCAAAGGATTCCCATTGGCAAGAGGGAAAGAGGATCCTAAGGTATGTGAAAGTTACCAAGAAATTTGGAATTTTGTATACTGTAGTAAATGATTTCAAGTTGGTGGGTTATACTAATAGTGATTGGGCTGGAAGTATAGATGATAGGAAGAGCACTTCCAAATACATGTTTCATATGAGATGGAGTGCAATTTAATGGGCATCCAAGAAGCAATCTATTGTTTCTCAATTTATAGTAGAGGCTGAATATATAGCAGCAAATGCAGCAGTATGTCAAGCTATTTGGTTAAGGAGGATCTTGACAAATTTGAATGAAAGGCAAGAGGATGAAACCACAATTTATTGTGACAACATCTCATCAATTGCATTGTCCAAGAATTCAATCTTCCATGGCAGAGGCAAGCATATTATTAGATAGCACTTCATCAGAGAGTTGGTGGAGAATGGTGATATCAAGAAGGAATTTTGCAAGTCTAAACAACAACAAGTAGACATATTTACTAAGCCATTAGGCATTGGGACTTTTGTACACCTAAGAGAGTGTCTTAGTGTAGTTGATTTCGATTAGTAGTGATGCTTTTTTCTTTGGCTCGGGATAAAGGGGGAGTGTTGGAATATTAATTGCAGTTGGTCATTTCTCCCTAGAGCCAAATGACCATCTACCACCCCTGAACATTCAGAAAAATTTATTACAGGCAGGCAAATTTTCAAATTTGCAAATGAGAGGAAAACATTTTTGGCAAAAGACAAAAAGGAATGTTCTATTCCATTCAACCAGTAGACAGAAGTAGAAGAGAAAGATCTCAGAAGTTGCAAAGCAAGTGATCGACAGATCCAGTTTGTTGGAGGGACAAAGGAAGTTTTATTTTGTGACTGCATTTTCACATGCTTCTTTGTGTCATCTTGTAAGTTCATAGTTTATTTGTTTGTTTTGACCTATTGAACTACTGATTGCTCTAGACATTATTGTAAGTAGCGATTAGAGCTGCAAGTTTAAGGTTTTGAAGTATTGAAGTTGTTCAAGTTTTACCATTTTAGGGTTATTTTAGGGTTTTCTAGTTGAAGCCTCAATATGTTTCTATTATTTGTCTTGCCTCTTAATTCCTCCACAAGCTAATCTTTCCTACTCTAGAGATTCTCCAGATGGGTAACATACTCTTTTTCCAATCTTTTTAAACACCCAATACGGTCAACTCAATGTTGTTTTCCATGTATTTCTCCAATCTTTCTTGAAATATTGGGCAAACTATGAAAAATAAATCACAACTCAAAAAAATTTTCTCAGCATGAACTATTGCCAAGTGCCAGTTTTGCTAGGCACCAATAGAAGCCGAGTGATA
>CM053787.1:738974052-738994052 GCA_028749045.1 Cupressus sempervirens
TGATGTGTGATAAAAATGGAGCAAGATTTAGTGAATCTTGACAAATGGTAAAAGTATCTGCATAGATTAAATTGCCTAATGAAATAGTTTATGGGGATGTGTGAATAGTTTTTATTTTGTGAATTCTAAAGATGCATTAGTGAATAAAAATATAGTTAATTTTCTACGTAGTGAATGACTAAAAAGGAAAGATCCAATTGATGTGCTCAAAGATGTGAGAAAGTTTGAATTGGAAATGGATTCTAGAGGAAGATAAATTGAGGAATCTAGAACCCTAATTAGGTTTTCTAGTTGAAGGAAAGGACATAATAAATGAAGTCAAGGATAATGAAAAATAGTCAATAAGAGTTAAGTGTTGATATGAAGAATAGTAGCAGAATCAAGGAGTGATCACAAATATGATCTCCAAGAGGACATAAAAGGATTGTACAGGTTCCAGATTTTGAAGGGTATAAGAAGGTATCACTGTGGAACGAGAAGATAGATAATGGTAAGGGGCATGGAGGCGTCACCATTCTATTAAAAGAAACTTGGAGCAGATTTGTAAACTTAGAGAAAGAAGATGTAAACAAGTAGTATATTTGGATAAAAATAATAGAGAATCAAATTTCTACAAGGGTGGTTGTCTGTTACTTCGCCCCAAAAGGCTCAAAAATGTATAAAAAGCATAGATTGGATCGAGAAGACCCGTTCGCTACACTCAAAATAGACATAGCAGCCTTTAGCTCTTTAAGGGAAATAATGATAATAGGGGATTTCAATGCTAGAACAACAAACAACAAAACTCTCAATCTTAAGGAGAGTTACAATGAAAGTAGAGACCCAGTTTGGCTTGAAGAAGCGACACAAAAATGGGAAAGATCTTCAAACGATAGCATGGGAAAGATTAATCATTTTGGTACTGAATTACTAGGCTTATGCTGCCTATATAACATGGTCATATGTAATGGTTTGGAAAAGTGGCCTAAATCAGGTGGAATCACATGCAAAAGATACAATGGACAACGTGTTGTTGATTATGTAATATGCTCACAAGAATATGTCGCAAAGATAATTAACTTTGAGATAGAGGATTGCCCCATGGAGCTAAAATCTAATCATAACCCCATCTTCATAAGGGTGGCCACTCACTTTAAAGATCAACATATTGTCCCAAAACCTTTACAAAAGAGGAAGATGATCCTGATTAGTAAAATTTTAATGACAAAAGAAAATCGTGCTACTTTCCAAAACTCTCTTTTGCGACTATCTAGGGTTCTCAAAAACCATTCTAAGTCTGATAAACAACATCTCATGGACAAGGATAATCTTGTTCTTAATATCATTAAAGCAGTGAAGGAGTGTAAAAGATCTAGGGCCATAAGAGAAGCCAAGAACACTTTTTCGGCCAATCCGTGGTTTGATGAGGAATGCAAAACAACAAAAAGGAATTGGAAAAAGAACATATATAGAGAAAGTAGAAAGGCGTATGGTTAGCAGATTAAAAAGAAGAAAGAAGAGTATGTAAAAAAGAAAATAATAGAGTTGATTAATCTTGGTAAAAACAACCCCAGAAAGTTTTGGAAAGAACTTCAGCAGAGAAAAACTCAGATAGAGAACAACATAACAGGAACCAAATGGCTAGAATATGCCAAGACTCTCTATGAGTGTGATCTAGGAGAATGTAGAACCATGGAAATAGGGACTACATGGGAGTTATTCAACAAAAAGGATATTATTCAAGGCATAAGGAGGTTAGCTACTAGTAAAGTGCAAGATATACATGGGCTTCAAGCTGAATACTTAAAATGGGGTGTTGAAATGATCACACCACACATCACTAAAATTTTCAACAATGTTAATAGAGAAGGTTTCCTTATAAAATGGACCAGTGTGATGATCCCATTGCACAAAAGTGGAGATATAAACAATCCTTCTAATTATCGAACCATCATGATCAATCCACTATTTGGAAAGTTATTTGGCAGCTTGGTAGAGAAAAAAGTTAGCAACTGGGCTGAAATAGAAGGAAAATATGCAAAAGGGTAAGTAGGCTTTAGACCAAAACACTCTACCATATCTCGCAGCATCACTCTTAGACACTTGATTGAGAAAGTTTGGGACACTCCGGGGAATGAGACTTTTTTGTTGTTTTGTGGACATTAAAAAAGCATTTGACATAGTGCCACGTAATAAATTATGGGATAGAATGGAAGAGTTGGAAGTTCCTAAAGAACTTTGGGCAACAGTTTATAGATTATATGAGCAAGTCAAAGCTAAAATCAAAATGACAGAAGGGCTATCAGAAGATTTTGACAGCAACATCGAGGTTAAGCAAGGGTGTCCACTATCACCAACATTATTCAGGATCTATATTGACAAGTTAGAAGAGTGGATACACAAGACTAATGGTGAGGGGGTGTAGTTGGCCCAATTTTTGATAAGATTGCTCTTATATGTGGATGATCTCATAATTCTTGCTAGAACAGCTAAAGGTTTGAAAGAGCACTTGACAGCACTAGAAATTTTTTGTCATGAACTAGGAATGCAAGTTAACACTAGCCAAACCAAAATTATGATCTTCTCGCTAAAGAAGAATAGGGGCATACAAGACAAGTTTTTGTTTGAAAATAGCCCACTTGAGATTTGGAAGAGTACAAATACTTGGGCATCGATATTCATAACAAACTCAGCTGGGATACTTGCAGACCAAAAAGGATCCAAGGGGACTAGAAGGCATTATACTCTTTACAAAACAAGTGCAAGAACACAAAATTATGGGATTGGATGACCATGAAAACTCTTTTTGGTTTGCTAGTCACTCTAGTTATTCTATATGGATGTGAAGTGTGGGGAGGTGGTATGTCCAAACAAAAATGATGAAAAGTAGAAATAATTCAAAAACACTTCATCCCATGCAATCTTAAAGTCAAGACCACAGTTCAGTATGAGATCCTTTTGGCAGAGGTTGGTTCCTTTCCTTTAGAAGTCATTGCTTTGGTCTGGATGATAAGCTATTTAAAGAAAACCCAAGGTCTGGAAACACATCGTTAGCCCAAGTTGATCATAGAGGAAAAACTTGTGAGGCAAAAAAACACATGGATGAAGCAAAATGAAAAATGGATGCGAAAATCGGATATCAACATCCAAACTTGCCTGGATAACATTACAGAAATAAAGAAGTTTGTCAATGAAAAATTTTGCAATATTCTATGAACAAGACACATAGGGCGTAAAAAATCTTATTAAATTAAAGAATTTAATCCCACTTCTAGTCATGATGAAAAGGCCTATATAAGAGCACCTATTAACTGGAAAGAAAAAATTTTGATGGTACAACTTATAACTAGTTCACATTAGCTGTGATGTGAAACTAGTTGGTGGCAAGTTCCAAAGGAAGAGTGGGCAGACAGAACATGTTTATTTTGTAATATGGGAACAGTCGAGATAGAGCAACACTTTGTCAAGGAGTGCCTGGCTTACAATGACATTAGATTTGGTTATACAAAAATACTGCAGAACAAGGATTTCAACTATTTATTCAAGGAAGATCAAGTGAAGAGAGTAGCGGATTTGATTACAAAACTTCAGAGAAGGAGAGACAAGTTGACCAAAACTTTACAACTGAGTAGTTCAGCTCCTGACTTGGGAGGGTGATTGCATGGGTCCCATAGACTACTTTAGTCTCATGGATGTCATTAAAATCTATCATATCATATCATATCATAAAAAGTATAAGGGATTTGATGATGTCTTGTAGAAGACAATTATAGGTCACATGTTGGTTGTTTTACAAACAAAAATTAAACAGTTTTTAAGATCCTTTAAGCAAAGTACTTCTTAACAAGACTAATCGATAAATCCCTTAACTAGTTCAACACTATAATAGTGGGATAATATACCTTACTAGGATATTCTTTTAGGGATTTTAGATACATTTAACAATATATTAATCACGCCTAAGAGGGTGATCCCTGTAGAAGGTTGAAACTTGTAGCTCCTAATAGGGTAGAACTTATCTACTATAGTAAACTATTATTATCGGTAAAGAGCATTGATTTTGCTGATGATTTGTCCTTATAGATGTTGGGAAGTTTCTAAAAAATAAATAAAAGGAAAAACTAATAAATTTTCACCTTATAATTTCAAAGAGTGATGTCTTGAGCTAAGTGTGAGTGCATAAATTGTTGATCTGCTAAGTCAATTGTTAAAGAGTTAAGTACTTTCTAGAGAACAAATTGAGCATTTTATAACCCTATTTGAGTGGAAGAATTAACCAAAAAACTTTGTAGAAAATATTAAAGGTTAAAGACAATGTTTCATAGGATCACCATGGAAGTAAACATTATTATTGAAACATTGTTTGAGATTATATCCCCTCTCATCTATTCCTCCCTCAGTGATGCTAATAGAAGATATCATAATCTTTGTATAATGCGAAATTATTGAGCTAGGAAATGTAGAGATCAAGAAGGAATATCTGAAAATGTGTGATGAGACCAAAGAGTTGAAGGAAGATTTCAAGTACCTAGTAATGAAGGGTCTAACTCATTTAGCTAACCTACTAAATGTTTTCAAAGAAGAGTGGATTCATTATCTGTTGATCAATACCATGATAATTTCATCTAGTTGGAAGATAAAAGACCAATAAAAGTTATCATGAATTTAATTCATTTACTCATTGTTTGACAGACGACGAATAATGCACCATAAGACTCATATAAATGGATGAAGTTGAAGAAGAACAAAATCCACACAAGAGATTAGACCCATAACTTTTAATGAAATTTAATATGAAGAGGTAAGATTTTCTTTGATGATTATTATTTGTTATAAAGTTTATCAATCCAATCAGTTGAACAACCTTGATGATATAAACATTTAACCTATAAAATGTAAAACTAGGGAAGTGATATGACCAAGATAAGATGACAAGTTCACAACTAATGACTAATGATCAATCTAAGGAAGATTCAACTCAACAGGAAGAGAAAGAAGATATTTCTCTCAGAAAAATTATTGAAATATTTTAGTTAGAAGTGAAATAAAGATTAAAGATTTATATCCACTATGACATATGCTTATTCTCCATATAAATGTTTAATTTATTAATTGTCAAAAACTTAACTTTTTTTAATTATTATTATTTTTGATTGGTAAACAGCTAAAGACTTAATAAATTTTATTAATTAAAAATTAAGTTACAATAGCTTTACTCTATTCAAACGGGCACTGGTAGGAAAGAATGGAGAAGAAAACGTACAGTCTAGCCTGGGACATATGTCCTATATTATTACATTTTAAAAGGGGCATACCCCAGTCAAATCATCATCAGTACTACATGTTTAAATTACAATCAATATAGGGGCATACCCCTAATATATTACAAACATTTTTGTCTATATTACATCTAACAAATAATGCTTGTTGAAGAGTCAGAATCTACCTTCGAGCTATCTAGTCACCCTTACTAAATACACATTCCATCTTGACACTTATTGAGGTTAAAGAACATAAGAAGAACAAGGCCAGCTAGTAGACACTTAAAAATGCTCATGATTCTTGAGTAAATAATTGATTTACTACTATCAAAGAAATCAAGAAACAAAAACTAAAATGTTAGGAATCCTTAAATCAATATTTAAAAAGCATCGATGATAAATACCATTTAATGAATTTACTTAGATATCCTCTACTAAGCCTAACCCTTATACACCAGCTCAATAAAATGGGAGCTCGTAAAAACATAAATCATCATCATTTAACCTACTATCTAATAGTTCATAAGAAGGTATAGATATGAATAGGATACCATATAACCAAAAATAATACTATAGGAACCTTGAAGCTTAACATACTCTAAACAAAGCATTAATAAACAATGCAGAAAATGAATTAACCATAGAAAATCCCTCCAAGATACCAATTTTAACCAACAACCAAAAGTTGAGTAAATAATAAAACCCTAAATTTTAAATCCATAACCATGAATCCATTGAAGGCCAAGATTAATCTTTGACAAAATTACAAATCTACCAGAATTCTCATAATGAAGGGACCCAAATACAACTTGAATGATACTAGATCACGTCGAGATGGATCATATAAACCTAAAAACCCATTCCTAAACTTAATAAAAAAGAGAAAAAACCAAACCTACATCTCATGCATAAAACTTCAGAAGCCATCCCAATTACTATAAAACCATACATGAGATTCCACAATTAATTTAATGCAACCATAATAGTAATATAATCAACCATTTGATATAATGCTTAATGTCATAGGAACCGATACAGAATAAAATGGCTAGTCTTAGAGAAACTGGATATGCACACTGAAACTATCTTAACTTATTTAAGTATCAAATACTTAACCAGATATTTACAAATATACACTCGTGATTGCCAAGTATGAACATATTAAACACTAAAGCTATAACTATAGAAAATAATCTAAGAACCCTAATTAAAAGGGCATCAAAAGAGATTATACCAAACAAAAATAAAAATTTCCTTATACTTTGACATAGCTGAAAAGAAATGACCAAAAAAAAAGACTGCAAAAAGACCAACCTTGCAAGAGAGTCTATTAAATTTTCCAATATATCATAATCACTTTAGCAATGTCATAAGGATTTTCTACCTTAAAGAAAGGAGGGAACTCAAAGGAAGACTTCTCCCTGCTAGTTTTTTCAATATTCAGAGTACAAAAATACACTTTGTCAAGATCTTCAAAAGTAACCCCTGAGTGAACATATGCCGTGTGTAATTTGAGATAATTGATTAACCATCCTTTCCCTGTCATTAGAGTTATCTTCCTCCAACCCATTAAGAATTAGAAGTAGTGTACCATCTTGGGCCAAGCCATATTGAAGGAAAACCTATCTTTGATGACTAGGGTAGGGCGCCCTGGAATATTGGCAATGCTCAAACTACCAAGGGCATACTCCATATACATTTTAAGGAGCAACAAGAAAAGATCCTCATTCAAACCCATAATGGCCTCCTCGATTCCATTTCACCAAGTTGATTGGAAAATATTTAGACACAATCAGATCACATCCCATTTTTTAAAGCTAATTCTCACCATGCAACCTATAAAAATCCCAATGACATCATTTTTCATCCTCCATGAGTGATTATATTTGAAAACTCCCCCAATTTCTTGACTAATAGTAATTCGTGTAATGCCATCAACAGGTTTGAGAATCTTATTCCACCATTGTTGCTTTACATTCCCAATGAAAGTCATCATTCTCACTTTAGAAGTGTGGAATACACATATATTGGTATCCATTATCCCAAAAAATAGAGCCTACCTAATAATGACCTTGCAAAGAGAAAATGACCGAGGCCTAAGAAGGAAGTATCTCAAATGCACTCGAAGCCAAGTTAAAATAAAACTTCCCATAAACACCTAATAATGAGGCAACAGACTATCATCAACTAAGAATTAATTCACACAAAAACTAATGAATACTCTGACCTATGTCACAGGTTTGTGTCCACTTACAGGATATCAAATGAAACCCTTAGCCCATACTTAGTCTATGAGCCAAAAAAGCCCTCAAAAACCTAACATAAGGTCTAGATGAATACACGAGCACTAATAACACTAAATACTCCTAGAAGATCATAAAGTCGGGGCTAGATAACGAAAGCTACTATGAACCTGCCTTATATACTAACAAAAGGTATTGAGAAATAAATGAAAAATATAGAGATAAAGGGATCTAGGAATGAAACTTGGATAGATAAATAACATCTACCCCAATATTTGGAAGAGAATTTGCCTTCAAGTTACCTTCTCTATAGATATGACAAAGCTTAGTCTCTTCAAATTTGTCAAGCAAGAGGTGAACTTCTTGTAATCTAGAATTAAGAATCCAATTAGGAGTTGAGAACTTCCTAATGGCATTCAGTACAATCTAAGAATTTTTCTCAATAATGAGCTTAGAGATACCTTACTGAAGATAAGTATTCAACCCTTCTTCCAAGGCTAGGAATTCTACCATGTTATTTGAGGCTGGATTAATAGGCTTGGCCTTTTTGGCTAGCTAATTGCTTGACTCATTATTAATAATAAAACCAATGCTAGCCACCCCTAGGTTGCCTCTACTAGCTCCATAAAAATTTAGCTTAGACCAACCCTTCAAAGGTGGAGACCACTTATAATTTATCCTAGCTTCCTTGTTTGCTTTAGGATATACCAATGGGGGATTGATCAATTTAGGCCAGAGCTTATTGATGGAACCATCCCAGCAAGAAAAGGAACCTTCAGCCATCCTCGACTTCTTGAAGTAGGAATTAACATTTTCTACTATGCTAGCTTCTATCTTAAGAATCAATTCTTCTCCTTTCGACTCTTTATCACAGAATATCCTTCTATTTCTTTCATTACAAATCTCCCACATGAGAACAAATGGGCTGATATTCCAACGTTTACTGTAAACACCTTTAAAAATATTAGTTGTCCATCCACTAAGAAAATCCTTAAAGTTCCTAGGGAACAGAGAGAACCAACCAAGTTTATGAATGAGCCATTTCCAACATTTATGAGGATAGGAACATTTATAAAGGAGGTGTTCAACATTCTCATTGTCACTCTTACAAAGAAAAAATCTCGACGGGCCTATCAAACCAATTCTCTTGAGTCTATCTACCATAAGAATCAAATTTTTGGATGCTATCCATTATAAAAACCCCACTTTTGGTAAATAGGCTGAATCCAAACACAACTAAAGAGGAATCTCAAGTTCCTCCCACCTTTTGGAGTTGATGATGGCTTTGTATCCATTTTTACATTATATTTTCCATCATTGGATGCAACCCAAATCAATTTATCTTCCCTTTCTAATTGTTTGATCACCCTTGTTGAGATGATCTTTGTATATGCCACTACCTCCTCGGAGTCCTAGTCAATTCCATCCACAAATTTCCAATTCCAAGTAGAATTGTTATCTGTATTAGACTGTGTCTTGTAATATTTGACTCTCCTACCCTAAAGATTAATAAGTTTTTGTTTGAGACTAAAGGGGACGAGACCATTATCTATTGGTGGGAGTCCATCCCAAGACTTGTACCAAAAAAGAGCATCTTCACCATTCCTGACATCCCAAGTCAAAATTTTGCTTACTAAATGTTGACATTTAATCATGAAGTTCCAACTTTTTGAACCCTTCAGGAGAGTCTTCATTCTAAAAATTGACCTTGGATCATCTATATTAAGATATTTATTAAACAAAATTTTAGTCCATTTCTACTCTCTTTTAGAATAAAGATACCAAACCAATTTAGTCCCTAGGGCTTTGTTTTGTGATAAAAGGCTCTTAATTCCTAAACTTCCAATATCCATTGGTTTACAGACTTTATCCCATTTAATGAGCGCCAATTTTTTGGATTCTGCACAGTCATTCCATAGAAAATCTCTCAGCTTAGCTTCAAACTTATGAAGAAGATGTTTAGGAAGGGGCAGACAAGAAAGTGGATAAGTCAGGATTGCTAATAATACTAATCTAATCTTGATGCTCCTACCTACTTTTGTGAGCCATCTGTCTTTCCAATTACCTATCCTAGCTTCCATTTTCTCCAAGGTATTATACCATACCTTCCCTGATTTCGAACACCTTTCCAAATCAATACCTAGGTACTTACATGGGAAGATACATTATTTGTATCCCATAATTTGACATATTTGATTTTCTGTCTTTTCCTTAGTATTGAGAAAAAATATCTCAAATTTGGCTTGATTAACTTTTTGCCTAGAAGCTCTCATATAACCATCAATGATTGATTTGTAATTAATTGCCTCCTTTTGAGAGCTTTCTCCTATTAAGATTGTGTCATCTGTGTATTGTTGGTGAGTAATATTAGGCATGTTTCGAGTTATAGGTACACCTTTGATGTCATTGTTCTTATATGCTCTGCTAATAGCTCTTCCAAAGGCTTTGGCCATGATAATGAAAAGAAATGGGGATTACGGATCCCCTTGTCTTATTCCCCTAGAGACTTCAAAGAAACCTTCAGGTGAGCCATTAATAAGGATAGAGATCTTGCTGGTAGAAATACACCTAAAAATTAGGTTGATCCATTGAAAGGAAAAATAGAAAGCTTCTAACATTTTACATAAAAATTGCCAATCAACCATATCATGTGCTTATTGAATATCCAACTTCATAAACATACATGCTTCTTTGTTCTTAAGAGCTAAATGAATGACCTCTTGTATAATTATGATGCTATCCAAAATAGATCTACTTGGCATGAAGCCTATCTGATCTTCTAATATAATCTTAGGAAAAATTAATTTTAGTCTATTAGCTAAAATTTTAGAGTAAATTTTGTAGATAGTATTACAAAGAGCAATCAGTCTGAAGTCACTTGGACTCTGAAGCTTAGATTTTTTTGGAATTAACGTAATGAAGGAGTGATTAACTTTGGATAGAAGGGAGCCACCCTTCCTTGAGGCTTCTAATGCCTCCCAAAGGTCTTGACCTAGAATATCCCAGCATTTTTGATAAAAAAAGACCTGGAACCATTTGGTGTAGGAGATTTCTCTAGGTTCATCATAAAAACTACACTCCTAACTTCTTCTAGAGTAATAGGTTGATTTAAGGCTTTATTATCTTTTGGAGAGACCAATTTGGGAATAACTCCAAGCATTTTATCTTGCTCTATTTTATTAGACCTCTCCAAATTATTTAAAAGCTAATGAAAGTGGTTGACAAAAGTCTTAGCAATTTCGGATGGGTTATCCGTAAGTGTACAATCCTAATTTCTGATCTTATTTATTGTATTCTTAGTTCTATTATAAAGAGTTGAGTTATGAAAATATCTAGTGCTTCTATCTCCTTCTTCAAGCCACCTTTCTTTGGTTTTTTGTTTCCAAAAAACTTCTTCCTTAGACAAAATGTCTTCTTGTTTAGCCAATAATTGTTTCTCTAACTCATAACTGTCATTATTCATGCCATGTTTGATGATTTCTAAATTTAATTCTTTTAATCTATCTTCAATTTCTAATTATTTTTAAAATTTTTTTAAAAAATGTTCTTTGTTCCATCTTAGCATAGATTTTTTGAGCATCTTCATCTTGGAGACAAAAGAAAACATTTTAGAACCCTCAAATTCACCTTGAGCCCACCATAATTTGATGTTTTCTAAGAAAATGGGGTCCATAAACGATATTTTTTCGCATTTAAATGTGCTTCTAATGGGCTTGTGTGGTTCAGTCAAGTCCAGTCTAACCCGGAAATGATCTGAACTAGCAATAGGCAGAATTACAGATTGAATATTGAGATTATCAATTTCTAGATTACCTTTGATAAAAAATCTATCTAATTTCTCTGTGATATATGCAAAATCCTTACGCTTATTTTTCCATGTATATATCCTATTACAACAAGGGATATCAATCAAATTGAGATATGTATACTAGTCAGTAAACGCCTTCATGGGTTGAGCGATTCATGAAACTCCCCCAATTTTTTCCTTTAGATTTAAAATTGTGTTAAAATCTCCTCCTAATATGATTGGAATATTTTCAAAGTTTCTCATATACTTACTAATAACTTTCCAAACTACTTTTTTCTCTAAAGTACTGACAGTTCCATAAACGCTAAATAAAATCAATTTGATTTTAGATTTGAGACTATTGAAAAATCCACAGATTCAATTATTTTTAGAAGTTAATATGTCTAAAGAAATTTTCCTATGGTTCCAAATAAACCCTAAACCCCCAATGCACCTACCGAATCATGCATGCTACAACTCCAATTTCTTAACTTTTTCCCTAAGTTAATTCCTTCAGTTTTATTTAACATAGTTTATTGTAGTAAAATGATATCTGACTCAAATTTATTTAGATTTTGTTTTAAGATTCTTTTTTTTTTAGGGTCATTTAAGCTCCTAACATTCCATGTCATGATCTTCATGGCTCCATGGAAAGGCTCTTCCCCTTCCCTTCAATAAAAAGATAATTGATTTTTTGTTGTTCTCATGCCTTGCCAGCTGGTTCTCTGAGCTCCTTAAGTGATTTCCTTCCTCTCTTTACTAATGTTTTCCCATAGTTTGCGAGTTCATTTCCATCCAAGTACTTTGAAATACCCAACCATTCTAGGTTATCTTGAGAACACTTAACAGTTCTAGATTTAGGACTATCTTCCTCATCTAAAACTTTCCCCTTGTCCTCATATTCTAATTCCAATAGTAGGTGTTCTGATAAATCTTTTAATAATACAGAATCTCTATTTTCATGTTCTGCAGAAGTATTATCAATTTTTGAGTGATTAACTACTTTATCCTCCTAATCAAATGACTGCAAATCCCTTTTGAGATCTAAAAATGTATAGTTATTTCCACCCAACTTCAAAACTTTCTTCAAGAGTTCTTCTTTTTGAGCCTTAATGTCCTTATCTTTATTATCAGAGTCAAAGACTCTACGTAGTTCTTCTAATAATTTCTCTATGTACTCATTTTCTTCCACTTTTAACCACTCTAAATCTACTTCTTCTTTCTTATTCTCTTTTTGATTCAAGAAGTTCTGAAAATCTTGAATAAGAATATCTTTAGGAGCCATTTCTGCAGGGGCTTCTGATCTATCTGAATGAACTTTCTTTGGAGATGGGGTTTGCCAGAATTTGGTAAGCCTTTTAAGAGATTCCTCTTGTTTAGTTCCAATTATTAGTATGGGATCTACCTATTGACTTAGAACAATTTTATCTTTTGATTCACTATCAGACTTAGCTGCGACTTCAAATTGTAGAGCCTATTCCTTGTATTCTAAGCATTTTGGAGAGATAGTTGGTTCCTCTATGTTAACTTCTATCTAATTTTTTGTCCCTTCACTATCTACATTCCTGATCACCTTCCTTTTCTTGGATTTTCTTTCTTTTTTCTTGTGCTTTCTTTCATCCGCTATGATGCTCTGTTATCTCTGTCTATTTAAAATTTTACGAGACCCCTTTAAGGGACTTAAGTAATCCTTTTGTGTTGGCTGATCTATAGGAAGTTCCTTAGCCTCATTCGTATTTGACAACTTGTTTATGTCTTTTTGAGAGTTACCCTATTTACTCCTAACCTATTGATCTACCTTATCATGGTAACCTGCTTTTATAACTATTCTACCTTGCTTACTTTCTGGATTAGTAGCCCTTTGACTTATTGTGTCATCTATTCTACTTGACGATCTTGGATTTCCTATTTTGAGCACAATATCCTTTTACAGACCTCTGACACGTAGTAATCAAGGTCAGAAGTTCTAGGCAAAAATATGAAGGAGGAGCTTTTATCATCATCAAGCGTTATAATTTCTATGATTCTACCCTCATACTTTTGAAAGTTTAAATTATAAGTAGATCTATTTGTAATTAGTTGTATATACTTAGGGTTTGAATTATTCACATTTTCTTTGATAAGAAGTTTTAGATTATTACAACTTTCAAATGTAGCATCCATACCTATTAATTCCCTAGCCACTCTACCAATACATCTAATGATACTAACAAGATTAAGCTCTGGAGGAAAATAATTAAGAACATACAATGTAGAAATGCTTAGATCTAAATTATCCTCTCTACAATTAGGAATCAAGTGAAAGAATTTGATCACATAGCCCTTGAACGAGTATTCAAAAACCCTAAAAAATTATTGTTTAACTTCAACATTACTACAAAGAAAGAAAATTAATCTATCTGAGTAGTGTGAAATACTTACCTAGCGGCCGCAGAGATCCTCCAACCATTCAATCAAATGATGAAGCTCTACTTTAGGGTCATTGCAATTGGCGAAGAAGCCAAAATCTTGACAAACTTGGCAACATTCCTCACTCTCTTGATTACTAATAATAAGTACATTTACTTCATCATTTTCAAAGAGCGGTTGAGGAGCCTTCAAATTAGTGTGGAATATCTCAAAAAATCTAAGGAATTTATATTTTAGATCAATTATTATTATTATTACGTATTTGATAAATTGTTATTAATATTCATAAATCTAGAATAGATTCAAAACCAAGTCTTTTGGACAACAGGTTATGGTCTAGAAAAAATGCACCAAAATGATTTTTTTGTCATTTTTTATTACAAAACACGAAGAACAAATGCTGAAAATTTCTCAAAAATCCATTGTGTTTTCAAATTTCTCAATTTTAATCAAATGTGCATTTTGGATGGAGGATAATAGTAGAAATGTAGAAATAGAGAGAAGAGCATATATATGTCTGATAGAATGATATATATATATATATATATATATATATATATATATATAAAGGAAAGACAATTGACATATATAGAGAGACACAATTATCACAATGTACATATAATGGGGGGCGGGGATAAAGAGTGAGACTAAATTTAGGAGAGAATTGCATATATGAAGAAGAGAGAGATAAAAGCATATGGAAATAATATTTTATATATATAAAATAAGCCAAGAGATATCCTTCTCGAGGCGCCTATTTTCATAATCTCACTTAGTGCAATAGGCACCTCGAGAAGGATATCTCTCAGCTTATTATATATATATATATATAAGCTAGTAGCACTCGCGATGCAAAATGAAAGACATTATTTTAAAATTATAATTTGTTATAGTTAATATATTATGAATTTTTTTAATTATTAAATATTTAATATTATTAGGATTTAGTAATTTACAAAAATAAATAAGTATTGTTATATATATAATATTTTATGGTACATTATAGATTTTATATGCTCACTTCAAAAATATGCTTAATGAAATAGATTCCCTTTGAAAAAATAAATAAATCACACCTATATAATAATTAATATAATCAATTTTATTTTTTATTGAACTAATTAGAATTAAACTTTGGATTGAAATTGGAGTTTTCATTTGAATTAGTGTTAGCATAAGTTTTATCCTTAAAGGTAGATTATTATTTGCAATAGAGAAAAGGTCATAGTGGGACTTCTTTAAGGAAATCAAAAGTTAGAGAGTTACTAAGGCTTCAACTTTTATAATACATGGTTTGTGTATTATTCATTAAATTAAATTCTCAAAAACTCTCTCATGTTTCTTTATCTCTCATCCTTCAAACTATTCCTACCCCACGCCTTACTCGCCCCCCTCCCCCCCCCCCCCCCCTCTCTCTCTCTCTCTCTCTCTCTCTCTTTGGCCTAAATTATCCTCTTACTATATTTACCTCTATCTCTCCCCACTCCCCCTTCTATCTTTCTTCCATCTCCCAACCCCTCTAGTAATTGCTTCCTCCTAAATACCTTATATATCTTTATATCATGTCTCTTACTCTCTCTCACACATCTCTCTTTCCCAAACATATAATACTTATATCTCCCCCCATAATTACTCTCTTTCCCTCTTTGCCAACCCTCCTATCAACATATCTTCTCCTATTTAACCACCCCACCCCCATCCACCCACTTATCACTATTATCCTCTCTTCCTTCCTTCATTACCATGTCCATCTATCATATTCCCTAATTATTATATTTACCCCATCTCTCACCTATTCCCTCTACCATTCCCTCTTTCCCTTATATACCTCCCCCTCTCACCATCTATTCCTCTTGATTACCATATAGCCCTAGCCCATGTCTCTCAACCTCTAGGCACTCCTCTCTCTCTCTCTCTCTCTCTCTCTCTCTCTCTCTCTCTCTCTCTCTCTCTCTCTCTCTCTCTCTCTCTCTCTCTCTCTCTCTCTCTCTCTCCCCCTCACCCTCTTCTCATCATGTCTTTGTCTCTTTTGGACCATAATTGTCATCCATCTGCTAATTACCACATCTCTCTCTCCCAAATTCCTCACCCCATCACCATTTCCATCCATTCAATGCCCTAATTATTCTCTTTCTCTCTACCTAATCACTCTCCCCTTCAACATTGTCTCTTTCTACCTCATACCCTCCTACATTTCTTCCTTTGTTCTATTTCCACCACTACTTACCATATTCTCTCTCTCTCCATTCAATGTTTTTGATTCATGTAATTAAAATTAAATTTAGGGTAGAAATTAGATTTTTATTTTTCATTAGTGTATATATATCTTGATTAAATATGTGTATATGTGTGTCTATGTATATGTGTGCATGTGTGTATATTGACTATATATGTATCTCTCTCTCTCTCTCTCTCTCTCTCTCTCTCTCTCTCTCTCTCTCTCTCTCTCTCTCTCTCTCTATGTCTATCCTAAACCCTAACTATCCTCTTTCTCAAGCCCTATGTCATGTCTCTACCCCCTCCCTCTCTTTTGTATGCCCTCTTCCCCTTATCCCTTCCCATGAGGTTGCAAAAAAATGATGAGAAGTTAAGAGAGAAAGTATAATCGAATAATTAGCCTCTCTCAAACTAACCCCCCCTCTCTCCCTCACACACACACACACACATACAAATTTTTCTCTCCCATACCATCTGTCACACATATCACCTTGTAATTACCCTCCCCTATTCTAGCCTCCATCATCATCTCTCTATATTCTAAATTCTAGGTATCTTCTTTCTTTCCAGCTCTATCTCTTCTCTTGCCTCTTATTATCCTAGCATAAGAGTTATTGTGAACTCTCACCATATCTTGGATCCTTTTTGAAATTTATTTCTGCCACATGTTGGTCAGTCTCCCCCCTTCTCCCACTCTCTCCTATGTACTAAAAGTTGAGTGGTTGTATTGAGTATTGACAAATTGTTACTTTGGTAGAATAGAAACACCACTCTAAGAAGTGCTCTCTCTCTCTCTCTCTCTCTCACACACACACACACACACACACACAATCTTACTCTTCTACTCTCCTCACTCTCACCATATCATCCTTCCTCTTTATCCACTATGTCTTCTTCATCTCTCTCACCCCCTTCTCATCCTATTATAATCTCTTTCTCACATGTCCCTATGAAATTACTCTATGTTTTTGTCCCTCTTTCCCCCTTCCATCACCCCATTTTCTATTATGAGCCCTAACTATCCTCCTTATTGAGCACTATCTCATATCTCTAACTCTTCCCCTTCTCTATCTTCCTCATCTCTCTCATCTCTCATCTCCCCCTTCTCTTTGTCTACCTAATATTTTTCCCTTCCACCTATATGTTTCTCCCAACTCTCTCCTCTTATTATATCTTTCCCCTTATTTACCTCCCCCACTCTCCCTCTCCATCTCCCTCTCCATCTCATATCTATCTACTCCTTATTAATGACTTATGGACTCTCTCTCCTCACTATTCTCAACATGTCCCCCCCCCCTTTCTCTCTCTTACACATGCACACTCACAAACACATACACACACATATATATTTTTAGATAAAATTATGTACACTAACATATGTCACTTAGGGTAGAGTTCAACTTGGTATGTAGTGTTAATTTAAATTTAGGAGGATTGGGGTTAGGAAGGTGTATTTTTAGGAATCATAATTTATTGGATTTGTGATAAATGGTAAGATGGTTAAGTATAGAATTAGTTTAACATGAGGGCTCAATTTTGCTTGATGTTTTTGGGAGAATTAGAGTTAGAAATTATTGACACAACGTCAAGATTAGAGTTAAATTTAGTTTAATTTAAAGTTGGCTTTAATGTTATATTACAATTTGGTTTAAGGTTAAAATTAAATTAAATTAAATGTATGTGAAGGAAAAGTATGTAAACTAAATATACACTATACATATGTATATTTTACATATCACATATTTGCATGTATGCATCTCTCTCTCTCTCTCTCTCTCTCTCTCTCTCTCTCTCTCTCTCTCTCTCTCTCTCTCTCTCTCAGTAATATGGTTATGGATATGATTTATATTAGAATTTATATAAAGGTAAGTGTTAGGATTAGGGTACAACATTTAGGTTTATCATTTAAATTTTATGTTTGAAGTTAGGGTTTAACATTTATTATTACTATTAAGGTTAGGTTTTATTATTTATGTTATGTTACATAATTTTCTATTAGGGCTTAGCATTTAGGATTATGGCTTCAAGTAGGATTTATAGTTTATCATTTAGGATGTACATTCATTATTTAGGATTAGGGTAAGGGTTAGGTTTTAGCATTTGGGTTTAAGATGCATATTTATTTTGATATTCTTAAATGGCTGGTAAAAAAAGCAGTTGTTAGTGCCATGTTAGTTATACCATCATATTAAGAATATATAATCTTTGAAAGGCATGCATGTATCCCATGTTTTGAATAACTTGTTTTAAGAATAGGTAATTGTGATAATTATGAGAAGCCAATATTAAGTATCTATATAATTATATAATTTAGGGTGTAAATTCTTACAAATTAGTTTTGTATTTCATATCCTCACACTCATTGTCATTTCAAATCATTGTCTCAATAATACAAAAATTAATAATCAAAATATTTCACCATACTAATATCATGACATGCTAATTATTACTAATGAATTATTCCTCTCTAAAATCTATGATATATATATATATTTCCATTTATGTTCTAATCATATTGATTTACTTTGATAGAAAATTATAAAATATTATTAATAATAGCAAAAATATATAATTTTTATTAAAATAAAAATTTAAAACTAAGAATTTATTATGAGTGTAAAAATGAAAAAATTCTCATAATCTTACTTTATTTAAGTATATGTAACTAAACAATTGAAAAATATAGAAACATCTTAGTTTTCTTATATAATTTTAAAAAATTTCTATAGACTTTTGAACTATACATATGAAATCAAACTTTTCTAATATTTATAAAAGTTTCTCACTATTTCTAAAAATCTTTAATTTCAATTAGAAAAGTAGGAAGTTTCTATATAATTACTTTAGGTCTTTAGAATATTTCAACTTTTTATTTCAATTAGAAAAGTAGGAAGTTTCTATATATTTACTTTATGTCTTTAGAATATGTCAACTTTTTAATTTAGTTCACATAAATATTTCTCATTAAAAATATATAAAAAATAGAAACTTCTAAAAGAAAATGCATTTTGGGAACATAGAAATAGTTTATTCTTCATTCTAGAAAAATGAAATCTTTATTAAATGCTTAATGTTTACTAAATTTAAACTAATAAAGATGGATCATTATATGTAGGAGAGCGACGTATCATCACATTCAGCCCCAAAATTATTACTCATGCATTGTGGTCGCCCCCAAATAAGTGTCAATAATCTCCATATTGATGAACGCTCTCGAAGAGATCTCCTCTGTAGAAAAATGCTGGTTGTCACCTTTAAAAGTGACTCTGATCTCCTACAACGATCTTAAAAAGACATGTTTTCATGTTGCTCTATAGGGATAGACAGAAAAGCACCTGCTCAATGGATCAAAAAGCACTTGCCCGGTTGCTAATGTATTCGTAAATTGATTGTGAGGAAAGAAATCAAAACATGTAACATATGGCCACAAACTCTTTATTATAGAGACTCTTTTAATTCTATCTTTACTTCTCATTATAAGAATTAATTGTTTCAATATCTCTTGGCTTAATGAATTTTATTTGTGATATAACAATTTCACATGTGAATTTTGTTTCCAGATTAAATTCTATGAAATAACTTCCATTAATAACTTCAAAATGATAAAAAATGCAAAGGCGTGTAGAGCTTTATGGATTGTACTATGTGGAATGACAACAAAATCAAAGAAATTGGAAAGGAGTATAAAGCTTTTAGATTAAACAATGAAATTTTAATTTTCATTAACCTTTTTGGATTAAATATTGAATTTCATTTTATCTAAGATTTCCACAATTTATACTGTAGAAAATAGAAAGGTTTGCAAAGCTATAATGAGAGTTCAGATCAAGCGTATTTGAAAGGTTTGTACAGTAATTTGACAAAAATATAAATTGCATAATGTTGAAGCCCTAAACCATTTAGAACAACAAAAGTTTGAATTAACTAACCTAAGAAACTAATAAAATACACAGTTTTACATATTAAAATATTTTATCAAAAATACATATTCAGATAACAACCAATGATACAAATTTCTTTAAAATCAAACTGGAAGCTATAAGTTTATATATGGACACAATCTATGGCTATGATAGCCAGAGCCTCCTAGTTATGAAATGTAAG